>PVKP010007586.1:0-76513 GCA_004027715.1 Plecturocebus donacophilus | reverse complement strand
GGCCAGGACGCGGGGGCCCCAGAGGCGAGGGCTGTGAGGTGGGGGACGCAGAGGCCAGGGCTAGGAGACCAGGAGGCCAGGAGGGATAGAATGTCACATTCCGGAAGGGCAGAGATTTCACCTTTTGTTTTGTTTCTGTATAAATTGGATCATCCCATGTGTCTTTTGGAGTTTACTTTTCAAATTTAACACCCCATGGATCTCGAGTTCTCCCACAAGCTGTTTGAAAGGCTACAGGGCACTGCGTAGAATGCGTGATCTCTAACAGGTGATGCCAGTCCCTCTCATTGGGCATTTAAATTGTCCCAACTGTTTTTAACAATTACCAGCAATTGTGCCCTGAGCACGGTTGCAGATGCATTCTTAAGCGCTCATGTTTGCCTGCTGTGAACACCTCTGTGCGATTGGACGCTTCCATTGCACATTCAGCTCATGCCTCCATGGCTGGCCCTGGACTTGGGTGAGAACACCATGAGAAACAGCCAGACTTGGGACGTCTGTGTTGACAGGGTCATGGGTGATAACAGAGTTTCTCTCAGCGACATACCAGGAAGAGTTGGCTTCCCCATCCCTGCACAAGTAGTGCTACCCAGGGTCCATTTGTTACTGAGTCGTTCATTCAGCAAACTCATTCAGAACATGTGTGGTAGGTACGTGCTGGGCTCTGAGAGTAAGCAGACAAACCCAACATGACCCATGCACTCAGCCTGAGCCCAGCAGGCCACTGGCCCTGTCCTGGGACAGCCACTGTCTCAGCTAGAGCTCAGATGTCATCTACAGCTGGACAGTCTGCAAATGCCTTTCCTTCTTCCCTCATCCTGTCTCCCACCCGCACTCTCAACCACGTGTCTGTGTACACATGTGTGAGCAGGAGAGAGGCTGTGTGCTTTCATAAACGAATCCTGATTTTCTGATAATAGAGACCTGAAATGAATATGTTAACAAGCAATGTCACCCCCTCTCTGGCTGTCCTTACAGAATATCTTGGAATTACTTCATGCATTCCTCTTCATTGGTGGTTTCTGGCCTTTGAGGGTGGACCTCTGCATCTTCCTGTCCCTCCCAGACTCTTAAACATTTAAAGGGGACTCTTAAACATTTAAAGGGGTGACGCAGAGATGGGCAGGATGTGAACACCCTCCTGAAAAGCCAGATTTCATAGAAGTATTGAACTTCACCAGAAGTTTTGGAAATCCAATTCATTATTAGAGTTCTATAAATATAAACATTATTTATGTTGTATTTCTTGCCTTGAATTCAGTATGTGCTCAAGTCAAGTGTGGTTGTAAAAATGACTGAGCCTCCTGAGTGTGAACAGGAGGGCCAGGGTCGCTGGTTCCAGGTGCAACAACAAGACTCCTTCTCCACCCCCAGCTCTTACTTAGTTTTGCTCACTGAGAAAAAGAAGACTCCAGGACCACAGCACTAACACAGAAGTCAGTCAGAAAATTGTTCATGTATACGCCCACAAAAATACATTTTCTGTAAAAGGAAATTATTCACTTACCTCTTCCAATTATTGCCTCTCTATCCATGCTTTTCCCACAGTTGAGGATGCTTTTTTTTTTTTTTTTTGGAGACATGGTCTCATTCTGTTGCCCAGACTGGAGTGCAATGGCACGATCTCAGCTCTTACTGCAGCCTCCGCCTTCCATGTTCAAGCAGTTCTTGTGCCTCCACCCCACCCCCACCCGCCAAGTAGCTGGGATACAGGCACACGCCACCACACCCATTATTATACAAATAATTTTTGTATTTTTAGTAGAGACAGGGTTTTGTCGTGTTGCCCAGGCTGGTCTCGAACTCCTGGCATCAGGTGATCTGCCTGCCTCAGCCTCCCAAAGTGCTGGGATTACAAGAGTGAACCACTGCGCCCAGCCCAGGATGCTTTCATTTTCGTGGGTCTTTGTCTTTGGGGGGCCTTAACCTCACGCAGCAGGGAAGAATGCTGGCCTGCACCAAGGTGCCAACATTTTATCCCCTCTGTGTGTGGTCCCACATCCTCCTCGTGGCCGTGCTGGGGTGGAGGTGGTCTCTGAGCACAGAGGGGACCCACAGGGACCCATGGCCCAGAGTCCGGAGTCACCCCCAGCCACCCTATGCCCCTGTGCATGGGGTGACCTTAAGTCCCCCACCCCAGCTCTCTCCACCCTACACTCTCCCTTGGGTTTTTGCCTGTTCTTTCTCTGGCCACACACCTGGCGGTGCTGAGAGGAGGGCCTTGTGGGAACTTCCACACTGAGCCAATTCAGTCATTAACCCCACTGAAACCTGACACGGCCTGCGCTCAGGTCACTGTGGAAGGGTCACTGCTGGCCTGCCACTCTTTTTTTTTTTGGCTGTTGGCATGTCCTGTACTATGTGTAAAAATATAACTTTTTTTTCCAAAGAATTTAAAATGAATATGAGAAAACCCCAAATAATACATATATAGTATAGATGCATGTGGTAAAACAGTCAGGCCCTGGACTCAGCAGCTCTGTGGAATGGATGGTCTCATATTCCTTTTTCTGGCAGCTTACTTGGGGCTTTTACAGATGCAGGGAGCTTTGGAGAAAAATAGCCAGTGGGCACCTCCTATCTTGTGCCCAAATACTCCTATTTAAGACAGTATTTTCTGGATGCCTGGGTGACTGCAGACCTCCTCCTGTGTAACTTTGTCACTGTGTTTCCTGTTTCAGGAAAGATGCTCATTTTGTCTCTTGACTAAGGCTCTTGAGAGCATTCCTGGGTTCAGAGCTTCACAGGGAGAGAAGCCACCACGGGTGTGCCTCGGTGAATTTCACAAAGCCAGCTTAGCATGACCCAAGTCTCGAGTTTTACCGAACTTTGCCATTGTTATTAAAAAGATTATTTTAGCGTGCTGATTAGAAGCTGGGATCTAAATTCAACATAAGCACGAACTTTTTTCCCCAGTAGGTCAAAGCTCATTTCTGACCATTAAAAGCTAATCCTGAAAATTAGCTGGAACATGGCTCAAGCATACATTGTAATCTTTTAAAGGCAAAAATAATAATTTCAAGCAGTGTTCTGTGTCTGTGTGGAAACAGCTGGTCTACCCCAAAGAGAAGCAGAAGGCTTACTCTCCTCCCACAATCTCAAATAAAATATAAGGAGATAGCACAGTATCTGGAAGAACTGGCATTGGTAAATTATTGCCTCCAAAGAGTATTAGTTAGCAAACATACTTTGAAAACCAACTTCACAATCATAAATTAAACAGGACTTCTTTCAGTCACAAGTGAATGCCAGTTGGGGGAGGCTTTCGAGTTGCTAAGTAGTTTAGAAGCAAATGTGACATATAATGTGTGTGCCACAGTAAGATTTCAAATCGTCTTTAATTTGTAAATTTTAGTGAGGAGAAGAAATGATATATTGTGATGAGATAATAGTTTTCTCTGTATGTACTCCAAGCTATCAAATACTTCTGGCCTTTAATTTGGCAGCGTTACTCTTGGCATTTTATTCTATGGCAACAACTAAAATGAAAAAAAAATAATGTTCCTGTTCAAGATGCTTATTAGAGTGTATTTGATAGACTTTGTTTTCTAGGAAAGCTTTATACTTACAGAAAAATTGAGGAGATATTATAGGTAATTCCTGTAGGGCTTCCCACCACTTCTCCGTACTTTTTTTTTTTTAGGCAGAGTCTCACTCTGTCACCCAGGCTGGAGTACAGTGGTGCCGTTTTGGCTCACTGCAACCTCTGCCTCCTGGGCTCAAGTGATTCTTGTGCCTCAGCCTCCCAAGTAGCTGAGACTGCAGGAGTACACCACCACGCCTGGCTAATTTTTTTATTTTTGGCAGAGACAGGGTTTCACCACGTTGGCCAGACTGCTCTCGAACTCCTGACCTCAAATGATCCACCTGCCTCCCAAAGTGCTGGGATTACAGGTGTGAACGTGCCCAGCCTCTCCCCTGTTAATTTACCTCTTTCATTAGTATGGTACATTTCTTACAGTTAATGAGTCAACATTTTTACTAATTCAGGTCTCTACTTTATTTGCATCACTTTAGCTTTAACCTCATGCCCTGTTTCTGTTCCAGGATCCACATTCTATTCCGCTGTTACATCTCCTTAGCCTTCTCTTGGCTGGGACATTTTCTCAGACTTTTCTTGTCTTTGATGACCTTGAAGGCCTTGAGGCATGCTGGGCCAGGTGTATGATAGGGGTTCTTCTATTGGAATTTGTGCAATGCTTTCCCCAGGATTAGTCTTGAGTTACGAGTTTTGTGGAGAAAGACCACAGGGTAAAGTGCTGTTTTCTTCCTATCCTGTGTAGGATATCTACTATCAACTTTATTTTTAGCTGTTGATTTTGACCTTGATCATTTGACTTGAGGTAGTGTTTGTCAAGCTTCTCCACTGTAAAGTCACTGTGCTCCTCCCCAGCCCATACTGAACTTTTTTGAAAGGAAGTCATTGGGCACTTAAGGAGCGGGGAGTTAAACCCACTGTCCTTGAGGGCAGGATATCTATGTAAATTATTTAGAATTCTTTTGCAGGAGAGATTTGTCTCTTCTCCCTCATTTATGAATATGTTCAATTGTCTATTTGTATTAGTATGGAGTTGTGAATATTTATTTTGTATTCTAGGCTGCTATCCAATACTGCTTTCTTCTGTGGCTCAGATTATTCCACCTGTGGCTCCTGGGGGCTCTTCCAGCTGCTCCCACGCCCTTTGCCCTGCACCCCATCCTTGTGGGTTTTCTTTTGTTTGAGCACTTTCCTTATTCTAAGATTATGGCAGGAAGGATACAAGGTGCATCTGGTATCTTTCCTGTGCATCTTGTATCTTTCCTACCATAATCTTAGAATCAGCCATTTCCCAAAAGAGCTCTGGTTCCTTTCGCTGGAAAGTGGTGTTAGAAATCAGTGTCTTAGAACTAGGTGTGCTCATTGCTTCTGGGGTGCCATTTCCTGGTTCTCTTGGCCAACAGAGTAAGGAAATAAATATGTGTATACTAACCTGCATATGCACATATATCTACAAATATTTCTCTTTGTAACCATGTGTATCTATATTTAACAGATTTCATATTTTTACTGGCATAAAATTGGAACTAAGAGTTTTAACATCAGGAAATATGTTATACTACCTTTGTGATGTGGATGTTATAAGGGACAGTTCGGAAAATGATGTAAACATAGCACTTTACATAAAAAAGTAATACAGGCCTCTGTTGGAGTTACGCTTACAATGTGATAATTGTGTGTGTGTGCAGATAAGAACTTTAAAGGAAAAAAGGAAAAGATAGATTAGACATGATCTGTACTTAATATTAAACTCACATAAAATTAACTTTGCTTCTGCAATAATATTGATCTTCCATTGAGTTCTTGCTGAAACCTGAATGAAGTTGATGTATTTAATTTTAAATGAAAGAAATGAGACTTTTGTTATTCCTTTGTTGTGTTAGCACTGCAGTGTTTTTTCAAGCCCTCCCAGCTTAATAGTGACCTTGTTTACTCATTCACAGTAACCAGAGAGCATGTTGCAAAGTTGTGAAGTTACGGTCAAAGCAGTTTTATGGGAGGAAATCTGTGAGTGTTTAAAGGAATGTATTTCCATAATAGCAAGAAGAGTCCAAAGTTGGGAATTCTTCTTTTGTTCCACTCTGATCTTTGTAGTAATACTTGACTGAATAAATGTCATGTATCTTATTGTTTCCATGATTTCTCAAGCCATAGATCAGGATACTTTTGGGAATTTCCGGAGAAGTCCTTCAATGGAAAAGCTAAAATTATCTCTAGTATTTTCACCAGTCTTCAGTTCAGATGGCTGCATGTAAGGGGAACGTGATTGAGTGAATAACCCTGAAGTGTATTATTTCACCCACTGTAGTTGTCAGAACTAAACTACAAAGATGGCAGATCAAATACTTCAAGAAGGGTGGTTGTTGTGGAGGCTGGTGGTCCAGCGATCACAGCCCCTCAATTACGGCCCTGCGTGAGAGTGCAAGGAGCAGTCATTACATAATTATACCTTTGATTAGTTGCTTGAACTGACCATTGCCTTTGAAATATGATAACACAATTTGGAGCTTTATTAAAAAACAATTTTTTTTTGAAATGTTGAAAAAGATTTTGTGTTTTTTTTTTAAAAAAGGGGGCCTGCAATATACTCTGTTAGAGAAGATTAAAAAGAAGAAAGGGATGAGGGGAAAAAAGAGATGAATGTTTCCCATTATCACTCATTTCTGTCTCGGAAAGGCTACAGTGGCCCCTCCCCACCAGCCGCCCCCTCCCGGCGTCACCAGCCCCCAGCCTGCTTGCTTTCCACTTCCCAGAGCAGTGAACCGGTCCTTGGAAAGGGGATGTGAGAAGGGGCAGAAGTCAGGGGACCTGCAGCTGCTTCCAGGCACCATTGCTGCTCAGCATACACACTTGTGTGACCACAGTTGAACAAATCTCACAAGAAAGAGGTGCATTTTACTCCATGCATCATTCAGTTTTGAAAAACTAATTTCAACCTCATTTTTTTCTAAGTGCAAATTTGGTTTACTGTGCGTGTGTTTTCAATTTGGATTGCCAAGTGTTCAGTCCTAACATATGTGATGGTTGTAGTACGTGTAACACTGCGCAGCTGAATAACTAGAACTACAAAAGGCTGGGAATGCCTCATGATGCTGAGGCCCAGCCACACCCGAGGCCTCCTCGATCTCTGGGGTTGTATACCCAGAAGAAGGGGAGGCCCAGGAGCCATGGAGCCCCAGTGTCAATTCCCTGACAAGCCATCCTCTAAAAAAAGCCTTTCCTTTGCAAAATGAACAGGGAGTCCATGAAAACAGGGAGAGAAGTTTCTGTTTTTCACTGATGAGTTTCTCATATTCATCTGACAATGTGCAGAATGAAAAGTCTACATTAGAAATGTGTCATGAAGGTACAGCCTACTTCAGCTCACTTCTTGTGCACTCCCTGTGAAAACTTGCACTCTTGGTGTTGTACCAAAATACCAGTGGAGTTGGGGTGCACCTGTACCCTTGATCTCCACTTCCGTGTGTCTTCTAGGCCAAAGGGAAAACTAACTCTCTACCTAGTTGGAACTTTGGGTTTCATCGCGTATCCTGGAGGTCTTGCTTCGTTTTTATTTTCACTGTTCTCCAGGGTTGATGGTATTTCCTATGTGAACCTGCATTAGCCCACTCTGTAGAAGCCCTCTGCAGTTTTCACAGAGTAAGAGGCCTAAAGAAGCCACCAGTGTGAAAGTCGTATTTGCTCTAAAGAAAGCCATTATGAGTTATTGGAACCCAGGTTAAAATTCCATAATTAGAGATTGAAGACTTTATTTCATGAGTTTTACTTAGTTAGGTATTTTATCTTCTGTGTTGTGTGGCTCCAAATTACGAAGACTGTTGGCCTTGACAGAAACTGATCACGGCAAAGTTATTTTGCTTCTTGAACGTGTGTCCTATATATTTGCTTGGCCTCGGGTTTTGTTTAATCCCTTCAAAGGCCCTTTGAACTGACATTTCAACATGACTCCTTCTCTGTGAGGTCTCTGCTAGGAAGCAGCCATCATGTCAAGCCCCTTCACAGCTAAAGTAGTGAGTTCACATAGTGGAAGAATCTTCTGGGTTGCATCTTATGAAAAAAAGAAATCCACTGCCTTTTTATAAGAGAACAGAACATTTACACCGTCTTGTTGAGCAAATGAACGTTCAAATGGCCAGCACAAAAGAAACCCCCAATCTCTAACCTCACAATGAAATCGCCATGGACAAAAGATCATGGGATACCAGGCACACTAAACTGGAAGTGATACAAAACCACAGCGGAATCCACTCACACCTGCCGAGGTTCCTGGGGAATGATCTTTGTATAAAGGATCCTGGTGCTGCAATCAGCCCGAAGCACTCTGAGGAGCAGAGACGCTCCCCTCTGCACCGCCGGCATTTATGCTGATGGCGTCTTTAAAAATAAATTAATACATGTCTGATGTGGACAGAGTAGTGCTATCTGACAAGGTGATCATTTGACTTTTCTTAGAGGTACAAATTTACACTCCCTTGTATGAATAGAGAGGGCTATTTGTTTCATTCAGAGACAAGACATTGTTAGAAATGAGTGGCACACCTCTTCAACCCAGCCCCTTCCTCCGTGGAGGTAAAAAGATCCTATTAGTTCTCATAATTGATTCTGAGGGCTGCAGCGTGCCTCATTTAGCCGGCCCTGCTCGGTTCACGCCAGGATGTAATTCATGCGCACACTTGAATGTCCAACATGGCTGACGCGCTTTGGACACATCCTGGATGCTGCATCATTTTTTAATCAGCTATCTGAGGAATATTTATCTGATCAACAAAGAGTGCTGTCAGGAGGAGACCAGAGGTGACATTAATAAGCCTGTGGTTTCCTGGTACGATGATGGAGGAAGAGTTTAGAATGAAACCTGCTCGTTTGAGCATGCCAGCAGACTAAAGAATATTTTTATTCTCCTTATAAAGAGCCAGTCAAAAGAGTCTCAGGTGCTCAGTTTTCAGGCATTCATGTGTGTTAGTTAAAAAAAAAAAAAGAGAAGAGAGAGAGAAACAAATTAACAAAATTTTATTTCAAAATAAAAATATAAGTCCCTCACATCGCAGGAACCCAGATGAAAAGCTGTAGCTTCCAAAAATAAGGAGAGATGTAATAATTGGGAGCTGTGGACTCTAAATGATTCCAGCTACTCCAACTTAGTAGAAAGACATAGTAAGCTGCATGCTCTCCCCTTCTCTCTGTCTTTGAAAAGGTTGTGACTGACTGTTAGTAATTACAAGGAGTTAAGTATATTATGCCAGGTCTTGTTTGGTCATCCAGACACAAGATTTGTTGTTTATAACTATCAGACGCCTTAAGAAATGTTCTGTGAATTCAAGTTTCTGTCAGGCTCTCTTCTTTAAATGCATTACTCTGGTGTGCACCATGTGAGACCCTCACAAGTGGGGTGACACCTACCTCATCTGCCAACCTAAAGACTCAAAAAATACATCAATAGCCAGTGTAGACATTAGCACACTTTGTCCACATTAGGATTGTGGTACCAGAAGGTGCCACAATGATCTGTCTTTGTAATTCAAAGACTGCCTTATAAATTCAGTTTCCTCAACAAGAGGGGCACTGTGTGTTTTTTAAGGAAATTAATACCATTGTTGTGTTACATAGGGGTAAATATTTTGTCTTAGAGTTTGAGAGTGAGTCTGCATTGTCTTATCCTGAGTTTCTCAAAGTTTTGATCCTTCTCATCCTTAGAAAATACATTGCAGCCAGGAGGAGGATGAACTCTCCATGCGTTTTAAATTCCCAGCGGTCGGTGGTGATTCCCTTGTATTACCTCTTGCTGTGATACCCACACGTAGCACTCTTGTGTTTAACCTGAGTTCACGGTTCATGTTTTGGCACCATTGTGGGGACAGTGCTGTCCTCCCCCGAGTGGCTTCCTCTCCCCAGGCCCGCTGACTGTTCTGCCTGCCCAGATTAGAGCTCAGAAAGTTCCATTTAATTTGCAGGGTAAAGTGAGAAGAGATCAATCTCACTGCCTGTGCTAGAGCTGACAATTAGGTTGTACCACATCTGAAAGTATACTAGCGGAATTTCATGTCCATTGATATTTGCATGTGTGTTTTTAAACATTTGAGACTGTGCTGAGACATCCTGCCGTTTAAATAGCTGTGGAGGCATTGTGAAGCTCTGTTTGCTTATGCAAAGGCAAAAGCAGAATGGAAAACACTAACGGAGCGCTCACACCCTGCTACCTTTTTATTTAATAACAGGTGAAATTTTGATAGTTGAATAATAGGTTTTGTGAGCAATAACATTAGTAACAGAAAATAAGTTGGCCTGTGTTTGAGAGGAAGAAACTGTATTCCTGAAAGTAAAACAGGAATTTTGCTAAAAATTTTAATTAAAATAAAGATGACCCAGAAAGTTTAGTCTTTTGAGCTAGTGCCCCTGAGGTTCCTGAGAACCACCTTTTATTCCAAAGGACTGAGACCAGAGGGAGGCTACCAGTGGTGGACAGTGGTGGGCAGTGGCCATGTGGCAGCCAACATCAGGTTGGAATCTCCTGGTTCCATGCGGCACAGTGTGTCCGTATCCCCTGGAAGCAAATCAAGCGGCAGCATCCGACACAACCCGAGGTGTTATTGATGATAATAGGATTGTATTTTCTCGCTGAGAAGCTTCTAAACAAGGGAACTTAGAGCAATCAATGCCCCGGGAGACCGATGCACATATCAGGACCTTGGTATCAGCAAGAAAACATCCATTTGTTTAAGAGGAAGAAAAAGGCATGACATTTTACACATTAAAATGGATTATTTCATCAATAGGTTAATAGAAAGCCAGGCTGCAAGTTCACTTCCTGCTTATACATCCTGTGGTAATGGGAGAGCAGAGTGTGAAAAATGCAAGGTGTAAAGCGGGCAAAGAAAGAGGCTTCCTGCACTCCGCCATCCCTCCCTTCCGAGGGGTGCCCAGCCTCGGTTCTGCCTATTTATATGTAAATGTTGCAGAAAGAGGTAAGCTGTACTCTGGGGAGTGCAGCCTCCTTATGCCAACTTCTTTCTGGAACTTGTGAAATACGGTCCCAGACACCAGAGCTGCAGCAGTTAAAAATTAAACCCGTGCTCAGCCGGGTTCAGTGGCTCACGCCTGTAATCCCAGCACTTTGGGAGGGAGGTAGGCGGATCACATGAGGTCGGGAGTTTGAGACCAGCCTGACTAACATGGAGAAACCCCATCTCTACTAAAAATACAAAATTAGCCAGGTATGGTGGTGCCCGCCTGTGATCCCAGATACTCGGGAGGCTGAGGTGGGAGAATTGCTTGAACCTGGAAGGCGGAGATTGCAGTGAGCCAAAATCACGGCATTGCATTCCAGCCTGGGCAACAAGAGCAAAACTCTGTCTTAAAAAAAAAAAAAAAAAAAAAAGATTAAGGCCATGCTTAATTCTGCATCATTATGCCTGGGGCCCCTGGTACATATCCATCAAGCATTTCTAAATTAAACATTTGAGAACTGTGATGGGTTTGGTTTCCTTCGTTCCTCATGCATGATATTTGTAACAATGGGTACCTGAAGATCCTTTAGCCATGTCTGAGGTTACCTCGGACAGATACTTAGGTAGGACCTTGTAGATAGTGAGGAAACCTGAAGATGTAGACATGAGGAAGACTTCACTTGTGAAAACTTCAGTGGAGACTCATATCCTGCAAAACTGCAGATGCCTGCTACTTCAGAGATTGTTTCTTACTAAATTATTTGATTTTTTTCTTTTTTTTTTTTTTTACTGTACTTTAGGTTCTGGGGTACATGTGCAGATCATGCAGGATTGTTGCATAGGTATACACATGGCTATGTGGTTTGCTGCCTCCATCCCCCCATCACCTACATCTGGCATTTCTCCCCATGTTATTCCCTCCCCGACCTCCCCACCCCTCCGCTATCCCTCCCTTGCCTACCCCCCAACAGACCCCAATGTGATTACTGTCGCCTAGGCTGGCGTGCAGTGGTGCGATCTCAGCTCACTGCAACCTCTGCCTCCTGAGTAGCTGGGATTATAGGTGTGCACCACCATATCCAGCTACTTTTTGTATTTTTAGTAGACGTGGGGTTTTGCCATGTTGGCCAGGCTGGTCTCAAACTCCTGGCCTCAAGTGATCTGCCCACCTCAGCCCCGCAAAGTGCTGGGATTACAGGAGTGAGCACCTGGCCTATTTGTTGATTTCTGCAAAGGAATCGTTTTGTTGATTTCTGCAAAGGAATCGTTAGATGTGTTTAGTTATAACAACTTAATATCGCCTTAAATCAAGAGGCAGCTAAATCACAGTGAGTTTTTACTCGTGACTAATGTAAAATTTGCATCCTGAGTATACAGCGCTTTATTGCAGAATTTTGTTTGCTTCCTGAAAGGTTGAGGTTTCTCGCATATGTTTTGTGCTGGCTCTGCAACAAAATCCAGTGTGCTTAGAAGCACTTGAGATGCATTTCCACAACAAACTCATCGCAGGGACCTAGTCATCACTGTGGGTCATTTGCTGGCCACCAGATTTGGTACACACACAGAACTTACACCCACAGCCTAAACTGTGCTGTTTGAAATGGAGGATTTGGGCGCAAACACTACAGCAGACAAGAAGAGTTAACCCGCCGCAAGTTAGGAGTGTGCTAGGGTTCATTAGGAAGCTGACCATTGTCCACACCATACCCTGGGAACCAGAGGGCCAGCCTGGCTGCCTGCCTTGTGGGTTTAAGACCTGCCTGCAGAAATGGAAAGGCCCTCTTGTCCCAGATAAGCACTGCTCACCTACATTAAACAAACAGCTTGGACTGGTTTCTCTTCCTGCCTGTGGAAGTTGAGAGAGACAGATGGTCCTGTGAGACCCTTCTTCAGAAGGTGAATGACCGTGACCACCACTAAACATTCCGGTGTGCCTGCCTGCTCAGCTGGCCAAGCCCTCCAGCCCTGTGATCTGGGGCTGTGCCTTTCCCTGGGTTTGCCTGAAGACTTGAGCCACCCTGTTTAACTCTTGGGTTTTTATAAAATATCTCCCAAAGGGCAGAGAGAATGCCTGAAGTCGATGTCTTCCCTACCACAGATGTCAGCATTTCTGAGTTGATGGTTGGGAGGTTGGGGGCCTGGTGGGGTGGAGAATGTGTCCCTGGAGGGTGGGGGTCCCATCTCAGTGACCCAGCCAGGCACTGCACACAGCCTGAATACTGGGCCTGCAGCACCCTGTTGGTTCTTTTGAACCCAGCATCCCACTGTTGGTGACGTGATGTTTTGTCCTTTTTCCTGAGAACTTGAGGAGGTATTTGCTCTTCTGGTTCCTAGGAGCTCCATTTAGACCCTGCAACTCTCCTGAGTGTCAAAGAGAATGGACTCCTTCTTTTAAGACAACAAAATGGCACTAGGGTTTTCCTGCTGTAGGTATTGCCTGGATCAAAATCTGTCTGGTGAAAATAGCTTCCACTTTTAACAGCTCTCGGTGTTAAAAACCTACCTTCTGCAACACATAGGCATGAATAATCAGGGTCTCTTCATTTGACATGCTCCTAATATTTAGCCAAATCAAAGGGCTTATGGCGACTGGCATCATAGCTCTTTCAAAGTGTGTCATCATTTCTCAAGACAAAGGCCAATTTTTGTGCTGTTTTGATTAGCCACGTGTGAAACCAAACAGGGTGTTATATGTAAATTTTTTGGTGCCACAAAAGAAGTAGACTTGAATATAAATTTTCTCAGCAAGACAGTTTACTTCTGTAGAAGGGTACGTCTCACAGATGGAGCAATGGCGAGCGCACACCTGAACCCAGGAAGGGAAGGGGTTCTTATCCCTGACACAGGTAGTCCCTACTGCTGTGTTGTTTCCCTGTTGGCTAGGGTTGGACCGCATAGTCTAAGCTAATTCTGATTGGCTATTTTAAAGAGCAGGGATATTAGCCAGAGTGGTGGGGTGAGCGGTTTGGTGGGAAAAACAGCTATGGAACAGGTAACTAAAGGTGACTCAGGTCAAACCAGGTGACCAGGGGTGTCTCAGGTCAAAGCAGGTGATCAGGGTGAATCAGGACAGAGGAGATGACCAGGGGAACAGATGTGAACTACTGATTAGAACTGGCAGAAATGGTTGTTTTCTAAAACTACAAGAAAGTTAAACTTTAAAATGGAGGACAAAGAACTGAACATACTAACATACTGATTCTTTGAAGAGAAATGTAGAACTCATGGTAGCCAACAAGGGCGACGTGGGCTTCTGTGCATGGGAGCTTCTTTGACAGTTAGATGCAGACTTGATGCCCCTGGTACACCTCTGCGCTTTCTGAGTTCCTCTGTGTCCGCCTTGTGGGATGTGGAGGGCTCGGGCCAGGGAGCTCCATGGCACCTACCCACTTCGCGCAGACAGCTCGTCGGCAACATCACGTGCTACTTTGACCTTTTTTTTCTCCCCTTTCATTTGTTTTCTTTTCCTTTTTGTTTTCTCTCTTTTTCCCCTCTCCCCTTTCTGCTCTCGGGATGCAGCCAAACGCAAAGCATGGAAACTAAACCGTGTTGGTAGCCTGCGAAATATATACAGCAGCAGCACCAACACCGAAGGTAATGCCTCCACGCCTCCACCCGCCTCTTCCCGCCTCACCCCTGCCCGCCCCTTCCTTTCCAACACAGGCATGGAAATGCAGTTTGCCCAGTGCTGCATGCTCCCTTATTGTGTTTGCAGAGTCATTCCTGTGGTCTTCTCATCTTTTTGTTTGTGTGTTTTATTTTACCATTCATGTTCCTTTCAGCTTACTTAAATTTTGACCTTTCCCTTCAGTCGTAGTGATGTTTAAATTACTTCAGAAACCTATTTTCTCCTCTTTTTTCTCTTCCTTTATACATGTGGGCACTCAGTGTATTATTTCCCAAGTTATTACAGTTTTTAAAAGTGTTAGTATCAGGTGTAATGATCTGTAGCCAAATACAATAGTGTGCCGTGACATTTAAGTAACAGTCTTAATTTGTTTTGTGGAAGCATTCTCCATAATGCTCTCTGCAGCTCTAATCCACAGGCAAGCAGGCCCGGGCCATTTGCATGGGCTGCTATTGCTTGTAAATTCAGTATTTCGTTGTGTTTCTAAAGGTCGTCTGGTGCCAAAGTTCACAAATTGACTTGCGTTGCTGTTTTCACCGAGACAGCCGTCATTGCTTTTGTATAATAGCAGATTGAATTTTTTCCCCCACCTTCATTTGAACAACACAATTATAAATTGCCTTTTTTTTATGATTACAAATGTCAAGGGTCAGAATTATTTTGATGCCAGGCAAAGGAAAACCACCACCATCAGCCCAAGCACACATAAGGGAGGCGGGGGTGTAGTACGTGTGATGCAAAGCAGGTCACAATCCAGCGATCTTGGTATAATAGGGGGAAATTTTTTTTCACTTAAGTGCAAGCCAAATGGGTCAAGTAATCGCAAGCTCGTGCCCTACCACTAATTGACTTATTTGGGGATTATTATAACTGTAATATTTTTCTTAATGTCACTGTTTTCTGGGCTGTTGATTTTAGCGATTGCCAAGCAGTGGCATTAAATCTCTTGTAAATTTTAAATTGCACGCTATTTCTGTAAACAAGTCCCTCTCTTCACATCCTGGTCATTAACCTTTGCTGATTTATATCACCATCCTCTTTTTCTTTCTTTCACAATTACTCCTGTCTTGCTGCTGAAAGCCCTGCTCTCAGCCAGGAAAGAAAAAAAAAAGAAAAAGAAAAAAGTCAGGAAAACAAATCTACAGTTTCACTGAGGCTTGTTAAAGAACTATTTTTTAATCATAATTCGTTTTTTCATTTCTCAAGGGGAAACTGTTTGTTAAGATACCACTGGAGCCTGGCCTCATTGGTATCTTCTTTCAAAGCACTCGAGAAATACCAAATGAAAGACGGAAAAGAATAGAATCTAAGAAACGGTCATATTCAGTATCATTTTTGTTGCATCTTAAAGGGTATTAATGTACTCTTTTCACTGTTTCTTAAATGTTTTTCAACTTAGGTTGCATATCATTTCTCTTCCCCCATGTCCTTATCAAATTGGGATTTTTATTTATTTTTGTATGCATGTGGGTTTGTCGCAACAAATTTGTTTATGGACTTTCAATCTTAAAAAAAAAAAATTGTGAGGTCTGGTTTCAAATGCAGTTGTACACAAAATTAGGGGGATGGAAAAGGGGGATACCTCCTTAGCCTTAAGGGCAAACAGTTCCCCGAGACTTGCTGATGGGCCTTCCTGGAGACACTGGTGGGTAACACGGGACCCAGTAGAACCAGGAGTGAGGATTTGCAGAAGTGTGAACTTCTCTGCCTTAGCTACTCAGGTAATACACAGCATCTGCTCTGCCCAGCACCTCAGAGGGGCGGACAGTGTGGATTCCTCTCTGAAATCTGTCAGTACTGGATAGCGTTGTGAACTTGGGGTCCCTCTGTTAGTAGCTACGACAGGCATTCCTGGGGATATGAAATAGTGATTGCAAATAGTTGTCCATCACATTTTTCTCTCATTTTTCTCAGTTATAGTAAGTTTCTGTTTGAAGTTCAAGGTCATTTGTGAATTTTCAATTAAAAGACAGCATGCTTTATTTACTTTAGGTTTCTTTTAAGATTAATATCTGTATATATACAATCTCATTTTCATACAATTTTTAATAATAAATTACAGAATTCAGGCTGGACATAGTGGCTCACACTTGTAATCCCAGCACTTTGGGAGGCTGAGGCAGGCAGATCACCTGAGGTCAGGAGTTTGAGACCAGCCTGGCCAACACGGTGAAACCCTGTCTATACTAAAAATTTTTTAAATTAGCCGGGCGTAGTGTCAGGCAGCTGTGATCCCAACTAGTCAGGAGGCTGAGACAGGAGAATCATTTGAACCTGGGAGCTCGAGGTTGCAGTGAGCCAAGATCTCACTCACCACTGTACGCCAACCTGGATGACAGAGCAAGACTCCATCTCAAAAAAAAGAGTAGATTACAGAATTCATAAAATTATATAAACTAATTACCAAATACCTTTCTGATTTCCAGCCTTTTGACATATGATGTCATCACATGTTCATTGTCTATAAAATGACCTTTTGAAAATTTGCATCCTGAACATTTTAACTTTTAACCTGACGTCTTGAGTGTTACACTAATATACCCATCCCCAAATGGAGTAGCTTTTAACATGGTCCACTTGAGTGATTTACTCAAAGGCACCCAGAAAACACCACCCAAGTAAGTTGGACACCAGAGCTCCCTCTCTGGGTCTAGAGCAAGATCTTGAGTTTCAGGAATAAGAGGAGACCACCTGATAGGAACCAGGAGTGGACTCAGCTGTTCCGGGACTCTCCTGGGGACTGAGGTTTCAGAGAGACAGGCAGAGCCAAGATTTGAGCCTACAGATCTCTCGGGACCCCTTTTTCTTGTATCTCCCCTCTCTCTTCCGGCCCCTGGACTACATGAACTCATTTAATCTTCACACTCCCCTGCCAGGTAGGTATTGTGTTACAGATGGAAAATTGGGATCTTGATAACTCCAGTGATTTTCTGCCGAACAGGCTAGTATGTTCCCAAGCCAGAACATATGCTAAGAGCCCTTGACTCTGGACCTGCTCACAGACCCACGTGGAAGGAGTTTGTGAATGGATGTCAGGAGTGGATACCAGCAAAACTTACAAGGGAAACACACAGACAAGATTAAAAAAACAAAAATATTTTCTGTTTTGTCTGTCCATTATGGCTATCACTGAAACCCAGACAGAAACTTCGGATTTATATTGTTGCCCTAATGTACAAACTTTTATTGCTTTTTTACAATCGATTTCTCAAGACTGGTGAAATTTAAATTTCTTCATTCCATCTCGGAAGCCTGTGAAGTGGGAAGGAAGGTGTCTTGATACAGTCCTCCAATTAGCAGCTTTATCCCAGCCCAAGGGAGAAAAAGATCTAAATATCAGGCGACTGAGGCTAGACTCACGAATGTTCAACTTCAGATGTATTGGAGAAAGAACAAAGAGCCAAGTAGCAGAAGAGTGGACATTGTACAGGAGGAAAGTCAGGAGGGAGGCCGTGTTAGCTGCACTGCAGGGCAGAACCGCACAAACCGGGACTCCTCTTCAGCCCTCGCCTGCCCTGTACAGCTAAACACAGATCATGGTATCACCCACTATGAGTTGGGTGGACACATGGGCTCTTCAAGAGTGTTTAAGCTCTCTGTTTTTGCAGAAGAGTAGTACTTCCAGTATATAAATAAAGCGGAGAGGTGTTAGGAAACAAGGGGGCATTTCTTGGGGTGCCAAGCCCATTCCCGGCACCAGAATGAGTACTTAAGCTAGGCCTCTCCACACAAGTGATGACGCCTGCATCCAAATGTTAGCCAGAGTCAGTATTGGCCTGAAGTCCCACTTTGGGCCTGTCTACAAAGACCCATTTCTGTGGATTTAGAGCTTACCCCAACAGCAGGCCTGGGAAACCTCTGTTTTGGGTGTTTTTCTTCACCACAGTGGGCCAGGTCACTGGAACCCCTCGTCCTGGACACTGTGATTCCAAACATAGGCATGGCCATGGGGAGACAGCAAACCTCCTTTTGGAGATTTCATCACAGATCCAGCTTCCGGCCTCCGGCCTGCAGTCAGAACCACACCTGCCTCTTCTGCGGAACGGCCCCGGTGGTCACTGTTTCTCTGAGCAGATGTGGGCAGGCCTATATTGTGGGCCCTGCCCTCCACCACCCATATTCTTTGTCACAGTTCTGAGACTTCCATCTCATTCGTAAACAAATTACAGGCCCACATCTGAGAATGATGGCCTTGCTGAGTGTCGGGTAGGCTGCCTCCTTGTTCTTGGCTCTCACGTCCCCGCCGGGATGCGCTACTGCCTATGCTGGGTGCTGGGGCAAACAGAGGGGTAAGGGTGCACCCACCCACTGGCCTCAGGGAACTTAAGTCAGTCCAGGAGGCTGCACGAAGGATCTCATGCAGAAGGCAGGAAGATGAACTCCGGAAGAGGCCCTGGATGCCCTGGGGGCTTTGTGAAGAGCGGAACTGCATTTGATGTCAGGGTCAGGACAGGCATCACAGTCTGCGGGATGGGACAGGAACCACAGCGACCGCAACCTCAGTGCCGAGCAATTTCCCGCATCCTGACATGCACTCCTAGCAGAGGGAGGTCTTTTCCTCCTTGTTTGATAAAAAGAAGCCGAGCCTGAGAGAAGGACAGGCATGAGCCCCAGGAACTCTCCGGGAGAAGGGGCTCGGATTCCAGGTGGAGACAGCAGCCTGCCCCTGGACGGGGCTCCGTGCAGAGCCTGCAGTGCTCTTAGGCTTGAGTGTAAGGTGCGTGCAGAGGCTTCTTTTGGGACCGGTGGAGGGGACTAGATGATCCGCAGATCTGCAGACAGCCGGCAGAAGGAGAAGGCAGCCCTACCTGACAGTGTGACCAGTTACGTTTTTCCTGAAGGACTCACTGCAGTGTCTGGTCAAGGCCCCCGCCAAACGCCCCAGCAGTCTCCCCAAGCCCCATGCAGGTCCCCACTGTCTGAGGCTGCCTTCCAGAACGTGGTCTCAGCAGTGAGCATTCTCCAGGCTCAGATGGCATTCTCTTTCACACTGAATCACTGCTGTAGTTTGCAGGAGGCAGGCATGGGCACTGGACTCAGTCCTGAACCCTTAAGTCAGGTGGTCTTGGTTCAGTCCCACACCACCACATTTTAGCTCCAACTTTGGTTTCTTGATGTGTCTTATCTGTACCTCAGTTTCCCCACCTATAAACTGGGGTGATGACACACTTGCACAGCGTTGTGGGAGGAGTCAGCGAGCTGACACACCGAGAGACACGGGACATGGCCCTGCATTAGTCTTGCCTAGGACCAGAAGCACCACTACTCAAGTACCCAGACTGTCTCTGTTACTCAAAGAAAATTCCTGTGCTCGAATGTTGTTTATGTCACCAGGAGCAGAGGTTTGATAGGAAATGTTGCTCATAAAGCATGGGGAGAGTTTAAAAGTCTTTTTTATAGACTTTTAAACCTACCCTTCCTGTTTCCATTTGCTGTCATCTGAAAAGAGTCGTCAGTTGTAGAAATTTGGCTAGAAGTGTGAGCTGTGGAGTCAGACACGCCTGGGTCTCATCCCCTCTCTGCCGCTTCCCAGCTGTGTGGCTGGGGATGCCTTTCTGGATCTGTCCTTCTTCTCGCATGGAGACAGTAAAACCTACCTCGAAGGGTAATTGAAGAAGAAATGAAGTGAAGCCTGTGAGGTGCTGCCCACAGAGCCGGGCACGTGGTGAAGCTGACCACCGCGCTGCTATTAAATTGCTCTACAGACTTATTTAATAGGAAAATGACCCAAAGACTCCGTGGAGAATATCTGCAGGACTATTCTATAGGCCTTTTTAATGTATCAGTGCAGAGCAGACTGGCCAAAGCCACCCTCCTCGGCGATGGGCAGCACCAGTGAAGAACTGATGTAGATGGGCCAGTAATCCCAGCACTTCGGGAGATCAAGGAGGGTGGATCACTGGGTTCAGGCGTTTTAAGAGACCATCCTGGCCAACATGTTGAAACCCCGTCTCTACTAAAAATAAAAAAATTAGCTGGGTGTAGTGGTGAGCGCCTGTAATCCCAGCTACTCAGGAGGCTGAGGCATGAGAATCACTTGAACTGGGGAGCGGAGGTTGCAGTGAGCCTTTGCACTCCAGCCTGGGCAACAGAGCAAGACTCTGTCTCAAAGAAAAACGAATGCAGTTAACTTCAGATTTGGGAAACCCTGGCGTGGGGAATAACTCCAGAATTGACGTTTTGGGGAGAGAAGCAAGATTGCTCATTTTTCTAGCCCCCAACTTGTGGGGGATGAGTCTTGAGTATCACCTCGCGTTGAGCAGCACCTAGGAGAGGAAGCACCCCGTGGACAGTGGAGGATGCCGCGGAAGGTTCCTGGTAAGCCCGGGGGCCTGGGTCTCTTGATGGCCACACTGGACTCTAGCAGAGGAAGCCGCCCTAGGCCGGCCCAGCATGGCCGTGCTCACTTATTCCTACAATTAGGAGCGCGAGGGGACCTCTGCAAAGTGGGGAGTGTGTCAGGATGAGTAACAGTTACCGCTTAGTGACGAGATAAATCGTGATAAATTGCAGCATGTGCCGCTTGATTTCCCTTTCTAAACTGAACGCTTGGGCCTGGGTGTCTGGGCAGAGAAAGTACAAGGGAAACATCAACACCGCCCCTGCCCTATTGCAAGATGTTTTCAATTTGGGGGTCAGATAACTTTTTTTACTCCAAGGGCTTTGTTTTGGAGTATTTTCTTAATTTAAGACATGCATGGGCCAGGCTCAGTGGCTCACACCTCTAATCCCATCACTTTGGGAGGCCGAGGTGGGTGGATTGCTTGAGTCCAGGAGTTCGAGACCAGCCTGGCCAACATGGTAAAACCCCATCTCTTCAAAAAAATACAAAAATTAGCCAGGCGTGGTGGCACATGCCTGTAGTCCCAGCTACTCCAGAGGCTGAGGTGGGAGGAGTGCTTGAGCCCAGGAGTTGGAGGTTGCAGTGAGCTGAGATCATGCCACTGCACTCCAGCCTGGGTGACAGAGACCCGGTCTCAAAATAAAAAAATAATGAAATAAAAAAGATACATATGGTGCCCTACAGTTCTGGAAACCAAAGCTTTAGAATGGAGTTTCTTTACACGTGGCCATTGAACTGCTGTCCCAACTCTTTATAATGTGTTTGAAAAACAAAAACGTCCTGTGTATGTCATGAGAACCTTCTCATGGTAACATTTAGTAGTTAAATATTCCTAACCTTGTAATTTACCTCTGGGGATTTGCTTCTTCACAGTTAATCACGCTCTTCTAAATTAAGCCACAGGACAGTCCCTCTCTTGGCTCTCTCGGGTAAACAAAGACATTGACCAAGTTCAGAGTTCCCAAAAGTAATTACCTGAGAACTGTTAACTGTATGTGTTTATGATTACCTTTTCTTTTTGTTTAAAACTAAATCCTTGAGTATGGTAAGGGGTGGGTGTTTTGTATTATTTTCCATAGGTCTTTGTTCTGCACAACCCTGGTCTGTATTCTGCAGGCTTGCTTTCTTTCTTTCCTCTTTTTTTTTTTTAACCAAGGGTGTCACTCTGTTGCCGGGCTGGAGTGAAGTGGCACAATCTCCAGTCACTGCAGCCTCCACCTCCAGGGTTCAAGCGATTCCCATATCTTGGCCTCCTGAGTAGCTGGGATTACAGGCACCCCCCTACCACGCCCAGCTTTTTGTATTTTTAGTAGAGACAGGGTTTTGCCATGTTGTTCAGGCTGCTCTTGAACTCCTGGCCTCAAGTTATCCACCCGCTTAGGCCTCTCAAAGTGCTAGGACTACAGGCATGAGCCAGCACACCCAGCCAATAGGCTTTCTTTCACATCCATCTTTTTCTACAAAAATGGGAGAAAATTTGAAAATAAAAACCCCCTTTTTAATGGTGCGTTTTGGCTGTCACCTTAATGTGTGTACTTTCTGTAATAACTGGGTAAAATATCTAAGCCACATGCCTATCTAATAGATGGAGGATTTTACAAAATGTATGACTCAAAAAGCACAAAAGCCTGGGTATGTGCGTGACATTGGCACACACTGCCTCTTAGGGTGTGGGTCGTGGTGGAGGGAGGGACACCGCAGGTAGCGAGCACATGCCATCTGAGATTCCAACCCCAATGCATTGACAGTGGCTGCTGGAGAACTGTGTGAAGGGGAATTCTGGGACTGCACCAGCCTCTTCAGGAACAGTTAGGAATGTCTCTTTGTAAAAGAAAAGGAGAGATAGCTTCCCTTTGTCGTCCCTGGTCCAGCCTGGCCCTCCCTTGCAGATAAAGCTGAGATCAGAAAGATGAAGTGAGCTGCTCATGGGCACAGTCATCAATGGCAGAGTGGGAAGTAGGTTCTAGAAGAGAGAACCCCAAAACTAGGAGCTCCAGTTCGGACAGAAACTGGGCGAACCCATAGTGAAAACTCAGTTTTAATGGGGAAAAGAGACTGGGCTGCAGGTAAGGGTCCGTGTTACTGTGGTCACTGGGCCTTTGTGGTATGTCCTGAAGCAAAGGTCCCAATTCTTTTACAAAGGTCAAGAGTGGAGGAGGTGATTATTTTGTGCACAGGCCTTGGCTATTGTGTTGTCCTATCGTTTTTCGGGGGTGCTGTCTGGAGGCCTCTGGGCTTCGTTGATCCTGGACTCTTCAAGCAGCAAACGCACCCATCCCCCATGCTGAACGTGTCATCTCTGCCCTGTTGCGATATCACATTTCATTTTCATCAAGAGTTTGTCATGACATGTGTCAGGCAGGATGCTTAGCCTTGTGGGTAGAACACTGGGTGGGCCTTGGAAGCCTGGGTTTCAGGCTGTAGGGCTCCCTGGGAGAACCAGCTCTCTCCCAGGACCCAGATTCTCATTCAGTCACTGAAGAACTTGGAGTGAGTGACTCCTGCATGCTCGTTGAGCCCTCCTAAATTCAGAGAAGAGACAGATCTCGGTGTCGCCCTGCACCCCTTGGCAGTTTTGAGCCATTTCACATCATAGCTTGGGACACAGGTCCAGGTCCTCTTGGTCTTTGTGAGAGGACAGTGTGATTGTCCTCTTCCACAAACCCCTTCCCTGAGGCCTGTGTGTGCCTCTGTCCCTCCCTCCTTCCCTCCCCTTCACCCACGCTCCCAAATGCACTCTTGTGGGGTGCCTCCTGTTGAAAGCAACTTCCAAATGTGAAACGGTTTTCAGCTGCTTTTAGCCCTTTAACCCTTTGTCTGCTAGAATTCCGCAAAAAAATAATTGATGACGGATTGGCCCATTAACCTTTAAGAAAAAAAAAAGTTTGACAGCCCGGACTCATGTAATGAGGAGGGATTCCTTGTGAAATCAGTCTGATGGCTGAGTTTCTTGCCCCTAAGGAGGCAAAATTAGCCCCATGGGGCCTCGTCTACATAGAAACTGGACACAATTAGTGTAATATCCGGTGTTATTAATGTCGTTTGGAATAATTGGGCAGGTTGATTTCGACAGGTTCATGGTGCTAAAATACTATTATAGTGGACCTTTCCACAGCTAACCGTTAAATACAGAAAACTGTTCAAATCCCTGTGAGCCCAATCACAAAACTTTATTAAACAGCTAAGCCCTGGAATGTCACGCTGGGAAACAGCACACCGTCTGTTCCTTCAGGCTTTGGGGCGTGGTGGCCTTTCGAGTTTTCATGAGCAGGAGGATTAATTGTGCTGTTTGTGTATATGAAACTTCAACATGCTTTTAATAGTTATACCATCAGGAACTTCTCCAACCTAAAATCTGTTTTTACGGTGAATGAAATAGAAGCCACTGCAATTGTCATGAATTGGAAGTTTGCATTAGTGAAATGACACCCCTAAAAATGAAAGCAGGGAATGGGGCATCCTTGCAGGCACGTGCTCATTCTGCATGTTTGAAGTGAGGCTGGCAGTGGAGAGTGATGCTCAGCTCTGTCTCTGACTAATGGACCTCACGCTGCCAATGACTGTTTTGATCATTTTTTAATCTAGTTGCTCATAAGTAAAATATCATCGACGTGTCACTTTGTAATGGGCTGCAGCCCTTTGGGGCCATTGGTGATTTGAATAAGGCTCCATCAACTGCTAACAATTCTTTGAACCTTAGGGGAGCATGTTCCTGTTCTCTCCACACCAAAGAAGAGAAAACACTTGGCTCCAAAAATCTGTCCGCTGTTTACATGAGTGTAAATGGTCACTTTGATGCCACCAAAGTGTAAACACAGATTAAATCTTGAGATTTCCTAGGTGTTGACCTAAGAAAGTCATCAGAGCAGCACATTGGAGATCATCACCAAGATAGGTCTTCTCTACTGGATTAGTCAGAACTGGGTTTAGTAACAACAGAAATCCAGTTTTTTAAAAGAGAAATGCTGAGCGCGGTGGCTCACACCTGTAGTCCCAGCTACGTGGAAGGCTGAGGCAGGAGAATCACTTGAACCTGGGAGGCGGAGGTTGCAGTGAGCCAAGATCATGCAACTGCACTCCAGCCTGGATGACAGAGTGAGACTCTGTCTTGGATGGATGGATGGATGGGTGGATGGATGGATGGATGGACAGACGGACGGACAGACGGACTGACAGACGTCTTATGTAACCAACTGCAGGACAACCAGGTGGAGCTTCAGGGACTTCAGAGGCACCAGGCTCCCTGCCACCTCCCATCCCTGGCTTCACTCTGCTGGGTGGCAGCTTCATTCTTGTCCATAGGGAGTGGCCTGATAGCAGAAGTTTTCCTTCCCATGGAGGGACCAGAGGCACCTGCACCTGGGGGCCGTGTCCTGACAGGTCCCAGGTAAGAGGGGAAGGCACTCTGTGGACCCAACTCAAGACGTGAAACCCTGGAGGACATGTGATCATGTACCCCCACCAGGACTGATCAAAGCAGCCAGGAGCATCATGTGCTCCAGTTGGCCAACACAGATGGAGCCATCCCTGCTCCCTGTGCTGGCCAGAAAGCCAGACACCCATCAGGTGGCACATGGAAGGCCCAGAGGACCACTGCCTCTGTGCACCACGTCCCCAGCATTCTCCAGACTGACCCCGTGGGATGACCTGACTGCAGTTAGAATTCTCAGTAGGACACGCCATTGAGGGATTTCTGGGGAAACCACGTTCAAAAGGCCCAACCATCTTGTTCTCATGTCATGAGGGATAAGAGAAGATAATAGAAAGCCACTGGGAGACCCTTCCAGCCCCTGCACCATCCTCGGTTCCCAAGGAGAGCTCCTTTTTTTAATGTTAATTTGTGTTTAGAAATGGAGGAACATTGCTGCCACTTTAAGAGATGAAAATGATTGCACGAGGTGATGGCTGTAAAGTCCTAGTGTTGTGCCTGACACAGAATTTGGAGCCCAGTGGTTTCATTTTTTGTATTTATTATTTCATGCAGTAGATTTGTTAACAGCTAAGCAGATTTCTTCCTGGAGGTTGTATGTAACATGACTGTGCAGTTGCTCTGTAATTCTTGTGCTTATTTTTTTAATCTTGGGAGGCACAGAAAAGTCATATGGCAGATATAATTTAGTTCTGAAACGCTGGGTATGGGTATTCACATATTACCCTCCCTCAAAATAAAAATAAATTTTTTAAAAAGCCACGTAAAGACAGGATCCTTGGAAAGACATGGGCCCAGCATAGCTGGATTCTCCTCAGCAGTGTTGGTATAATTAATTAGACTCTGTGCTCAGATGTTAATCCTTCCTCAGGAAGCAAGGCGTCCCAGCTGTGCAGACCCTTGTCATAGATTTCAGGGCCTGAAAATACTAAAGAAGGCACAGGGTAGCCCTATACTGGGGCCCGCCTCTGCACTGTGCATGGAGGGTGCCATCTCCCGCCTCTGTCCCGCCTCCCCCAGGGCAGACCGAGCCTCTCTCCTCCAGGTATCCCAGATGTTGGCATCACCTTTCAGCCCCGGTCCCCATCAGCACAGCCTGCCTGGGAGAGGCCAGCCCAGGGTCAGCAGTGCCATTGCCTCTTGATTTAGGAGCTGGTGTTGGACCCCACATTGATGAGACAGAGGGGGTCATCATCTGCTTCTCCAGGGCTAGGCTGAACCATCTGGTCAAAACAAAACAAAAATCTCCAAAGCGCTGCTCGTCGGTGTCTCTCTACATGGTGAACTGCTACTCAACACAGGAAAGCATGGCATTCAGACCAGCTGTGTGACTAGAGGGCCTTTGTGCATACTTCACACACATCAGAGACAGACCATACCCAAGGATCACAGAGATGGCACAGCTTCCTGCTCACCACACTTTAGCACAGAGCCGTTGGTCCTGGAGATTGCGATTCCTGTCTTCACTTCTTCATCATTTCTATAATTCTGTGCTTTTCCAGCTTTAGAGTTATTGCACAGTATTCCCACTCAAGAAAAGAATACCTTAAATGAGTCTGGGGTTGCACAGTTGGTTCTCAGTTGGCATGTGAAGCTTAGCTGTGATTTCCAGGGTCAGCGGGACCTCTCATGGGGCTGACCTTCCCAATCCACACTTTTTCCTGAAGCTGGTGCCCATCAACCTGGGTCACGGGTGTCTTGTGTCTGTTTTCTCTTTACTCTGTTGGGCCTTATTGGTGTTTCATGGTAATTAGCCAATTAGCCAGGGTTTCATTCTCCAGGAGAGGAGGCCTGAACCTGAGCAGGCCACCCCCAGACTCTGGCTAATCTGTCACCTTCAGGCAAAGTGTGGAGTCTTTTCTTTACCACCTCTTGTGAGCGGCTGTGGATGCCAAGTGGTTCTTTATGTCATTACTTTCAAGGAAGCATTTAGCTCATTCACGGCTCTTTGCATATCTCCTTTTCTACCTCACAGATAAACTTTATGTCTATTATTTATGAAGGCATACTTAAGTATGATTTTTGTTTACTAGTGTACAGAAATGCAGTTAATATTTCAGTATTAATCTTATATCTTGCCCATTGACCACCTGCTGTTATTTTTAATAATTTCTAGGTGATTTGGGGTTCTCTGTGAAGACAGTCATATACATTTTGAATGACAGTCTTTATCTTCCTTTGCAATCTCGAGGTCTTTTGTTTCCTTATTTTTGTCTTACTACACGAGGTAGCAGGGATCAGAACAGCAGTTACAGCGGGTGTGCTTGTCTCGAACATCCTGTAACCGGGTGTTCAAAGGAGTGTTTCTGACATCTCACCCTTAGGACTGGGGACACTGTGGGGTTTAGGGATAGATCATCTCTGTCCAAGGTAAGGGAGTTCTTTTCCTCGCTGGCTAAGAAGTTTTCATCATTCTTCTTTTCTTATTAATTTTTTTTTCTTTCTTCTAGTTGGGAAGTTGCACATTCAATCTCTTTTCTTGTAGAGGTTTACCATGTAGACTCATAGACCTAATTTACCAACATGTGAAGTGAGTTTTTAACCTCCCCCTGTGGAGCAGTGCAAGGCCCCAATGACATCGTAACCCACACGTCCTCACCACCACCCCCAAGTTGTCCAGCATTTTGACCTTTCCCATTAGCAGTCATATTCAGTATTGTTTCGGTTTTGGGGTTTTTTTTTTTTTTACATATTTATCAGTTCATTTGCTCACCAACCCATCTTTTACAATCCTGCCTTCTAGGATCTTCCTGAAGTATATCATTTACTAATTTCCCTAGTGGACATCTATTGGTAATAAGCACTTTTGGGGTTTTTTGCACAAAAATACATTCCGCTTTTTCCTTTTTTTTTTCTTCTATCTTTCCCTTCCTTTTCTCTTTCTTTTCTTCTCTTCTCTTTTCTTTCCTTTCTTTTCTTTCATAGGGTCTCACTCTGTCACCCAGGCTGTTGTAGTACAGTGGAGTGATCACAGCTCACTACAGCCTCCATCTCCCAGGTTCAAATGATCCTCCCACCTCAGCCTCCCAAATAGCTGGGACTACAGGTGCAATCTACTGTGCCTGGCTGATTTTTAAATGTTTCGTAGAGATGAAGTCTCACTGTGTTGCCCAGACTGGTCTTGAACTCCTGGGCTCAAGCAGTTCTCCCACCTCACATCCCAAAATGCTGAGATGACAGACGTGATCCCCTGTACCTGGCCTATATTTCACTCTTATTCTTGAAAGAAAGTTTTTCTGAATCTCAAGTCTAGCTGTTACTTTCTCTTGAGGATATTATTCCACTATCTTGCAACTCTGTGACTCTGAAGAAGTCTGTGATCTGTCTTGGTATCTGTTTAGGAGCAGTCTGTCTCTTCTTGCTGGCTGTTTTTAAGATCCTGTTTGTCTTTGCCTTTGGTTTTCCAGTTTCACAAACTTCTGCTATAGTTTTCTTCATTGTGCTTCTGGGTAAATATTGTCTTCCTGTATTTATACCTCTGGTATCTTTCAGCATTCCTGTAAAACCCTCCCTTCTGTGTCTGACAGTTAGATGTGTGTTGTACCTTCTGATTCTTCTCCACACCTCGTCATTTCTCTTTCACAGTGGCCACCCTCTTTTTCATTTCTCCTGTGTCAGCCAATTGCTTCACATCCGTCTTCCAGCTCACCACTTCTTTCCTCAGCTCTCCTCCTAACCTATCCATCAAGGTTTGATTTTTTTTTAACTATAATTTATATTTCAAAAGATCTACTTCTTTTTTTTCTGATCTTGGTTACATTTGATGGTCTCTTGTTCTGTGAAAATTTAGGAGATTCCATGTTTTCTTCATCTAAACATTTCATCCACAGTTATTTTAAATGATGTCTCAGTAATACTTTTGAGCTTTTCTTTGGTGTGTGTTTTTGTTTGTTTGTTTTTTGAAACAGAGTCTCGCTCTGTTGCCCAGGCTGGAGTGCAGTGGCACGATCTTGGCTCACTACAACCTCAGTCTCCCAGGTTCAAGTGATTCCCCTGGCTCAGCCTCATGAGTAGCTGGGATTATAGGTGCCCACCACCACACCCAGCTAATTTTTGTATTTTTAGTAGAGATGGGGTTTCACCATGTTGACCAGGCTGGTCTTGAACTCTTGACCCCTCAGGTGATCCACCAGCCTCAGCCTCCCAAAGTGCTGGGGTTATAGTCGTGAGCCACCTTGCCCAGCCAGTATTGATAATACTTGGGATCTAAATCTGCTGTCCTGTTTGCAGTGTGTTAGGGGATCTCTGGTTTTGAGTTCCGATGTGGTTGGTTTTCGTCCACGGGAAACTTTCCCATACAGAAGATACCAGAAGCCAAGGGTGGTCTGAGACCTGGGCCCCCCTGGCTCCTTTCCTTGCAGGATTGCTGGGTGCTGGACCCTGGGTTTATGTTTCCTATCTTAAGACCTTATCCATTGTGCCATCTGTTGTAAAGGTTTGCCTCTCAGGGTAGCCTTCACTTTGGCAGGTTTTTCGCACTTTGGGCTCACAGTTCTAGTTTCAGCTCATGGATTTGATTTGGGAAAGGAGAAGGAGGGTGCACTTGGAGATCATGCCTCACTGTGTACTGCCATGTTGTAAAGCAGTCAGCTTGGAAGGGAAGCCAGGCCCCCAAAACCAGGGAGAAGAGAGGAGAGCGACGGAACACACTTCTTTTTTTTTTTTTTTTTTTTGAGATGGAGTTTCGCTCTTGTTACCCAGGCTAGAGTGCAATGGTGCAATCTCTGCTCACCGCAACCTCCGCCTCCCTGGTTCAAGCAATTCTTCTGCCTCAGCCTCCTGAGTAGCTGGGACTACAGGCGTGCGCCACCATGCCCAGCTAATTTTTGTATTTTCAGTAGAGACGGGGTTTCACTTTGTTGACCAGGATGTTCTTGATCTCTTGACCTTGTAATCCACCCTCCTCGGCCTCCCAAAGTGCTAGGATTATAGGCGTGAGCCACCGCGCCTGGCCCAGAACATACTTCTTACATGGTAAACCTAGAGAAGTGTTAGAGCTGGACCAGAGTCAGTTTCACAGTCAGGCAGGGGCTGAAAGTAGAAGGAAATGGAAGGTTACGGATTGGTAGGTATTGCTAACCAGGGCTGTGACTAACTAGACAGCAGTGGGAAGAGGGAGAGGGTGGAATCCAGGTGATTTTGAGATTTTATGATTAGAATAGTATTATAATCATTAACAGAAATACAGAACCCCAAGAGGAGCATTTGAAAATTCTGGCACATCTGTGTGATGCATGTTAAATTTGATGTGATGACAAAATGTTTGCAAAATATCCATAGGTATTTTAAAATCCAAAAACGATTAGATATTTGAATCAGAGGTACATATATGAGAACAGTGCACCTCTCTAGGAAGTGACTCTCTAAGCTTCGAAGCCTAAGAAGGAGGACTATTAACTAAACTTGGAGTTTGCCTTCACTAAAGACCACACACAGATGAACCAGGGAGGAGAAAGAGAAGCAGCAGTCAGAAAGCTGGAAAGAGAACTGTAATTGCAGTGAGAAGTTGGCGGGCACTCCACGGGCACCGGCCTTGCCCTGGGGTAGACATTGCTAGCTGATCGCAGATCCTTCTCCAGGAGCCTTGGAGATCTCAACACAGGATTCTCTGCAGCTGCTCAAAGCGGCCTACATTGAGAACACACTCCTGTAGGATCTCAGAGTTGCAAGGGTGCTCCCAACCACCTGTGGGATGCTGAATTCCCACCAGTCTCCCTCTGAAAGGGCCACATTCAAGGACCTGAAACCCCCAAGGGAGCAGAACCCACAAGCTTTATCTACAGATGATTATGAGGGGGACAGAATCTTCTGCTTACAGAGTCTCCATCTTTTTTTTTCTGTCCTGGGTTGACTCCAGGGCGTCTGGAACAGGTGTCATCACTCTTCCATCAGACAGAAGTCTGCAGTGCTCAGAGTGCCCGGTGAGCAGTCCTTGGCATCGGGTTCTCTCTGTGGTGCCTGCTGGCCACCACCCTGAGGGATGCAGGCAGGAGCACCTCCCCGCCGTTGCAGATGACACACCCCCAGCCTTCACTTTTACTGGCAGCCTCACTCCCAGCTTGCTGTGCACTGCAGTCCTTCTGCCTTTTCATATTTGCCGCTGGGAAGCAAAATCTCCCCAAAACCTCACTTGCTGTTGGGGTCCAAGGGAAGGAATTCTAGTGATGTGTGATGCATTTCACCAGTGGAGTTGTCAGTTCAGCTCAGAGATCCTTCTCTTTTTAGAAGCTGGGGATGGGGATAAAACCCTGGTTTATCTGCCGTCACCCCAAAACTCCTCCCTTTCAGAAATTGGTAAACAGACTTTATGTGTCTTTATCCAAGTCATTGATAAAACTTTGGATACTGAACAAGCCAAGCCAGAGGTAAAAGTTCCATGACTGACCACTGCAGGCCTCCTTCTAGTTTATGGGATGTCGTACCCCTTTGGAGGGACTCTTCCAGTGAGTTGTGAATCCATGTAACCATCCACATCTCTTTCATTCAGCCTGATTAATAGCTTTATCACATCTGGGTGAGTCTTCAGGGTGATCAAGCATCTCAGAAGACCCAGGGGGATAATACTGCAATATGGTGGTGCCCATCAGCAATGTCAGGAACTCCAGAAAAAGGAGGGTTAGTGAGAAAGAAGACTGAGCACAGCCCACGGCCCCTGGCTGTTCCTTGATTTGTAATCCTATCGAGTGAGGTTTCAGTCAGGGAGATGAGAGGGGAACATTATTAGAAAAGAGAGGGTGGCAAAGAGCTGGATGCACATGTGCACGTTTCTGCTTTGCAGATTGTGTGAGTGGAGGATGAAGAAAAGAGGTGATCTCTCAAGGATGGAGTGAGATCAGGAAAGGGAGGGCAGGAGGTCTGTAGAAGGGGGACGTCAAGTTTGCAAGAGAGTGAGGAAATCATGCCAAATCCAGGTCCACAAAAGGTATGAGGGGACCAGGGAAAGGATGCAGAGAGAGGGGGGAGGAAAGGACGAGTAATTGAGACAGAAATGTTTCGTGACATAGAAGATACTAGAAAAGGGAACTTTCATGTGTCCACTACAAGGAGAAGATAGGTGGTGGGATGGATTTTTAGAGTGAGTGATGGGCCAGGCACAGTGGCTGATGCCTGTAATCCCAGCACTTTGGGAGGCCAAAGTGGGCAGATACCTAAGGTCAGGAGTTCAAGACCAGCCTGGCCAACATGGTAAAATCCAGTCTCTACTAAAAATACAAAATTAGCCCCATGTGGTGGCACATGCCTGTAATCCCAGCTACTTGGGAGGCTGTGCAGGAGAATCGCTCAAACCTGGGAGGCGGAGGGTACAATGAGCCGAGATTCGTGCCACTGCACTCCAGCCTGAGTGGCAAGAGCAAAACTCCCGTCTCAAAAAACAAATAAATAGAGTAATGAAGCCATAGAACAGCCACTGTAGGGAGCACATTTGGAAATTAGCTAGAAACAGGTTCTGATGTTCCTGTGAACACTTACATGTATTTGGTTTGCATGCATAGGTAAATTTTGTTTACATAATTAATCAGGCAGAGCCAGACTGTACTTTAGCCATTTCATTTGCAAGTTTTGTCTTTGTATGAGATAGTGAGAGTATCACAGTGCAATACGCCAGATAGCGGCTACTGTGCTGGGATGAGGCAAAAGGTAGAGACGTTCCTGTGGAACTTCATTCAGATTTCTGTTGCTTATCACTTTGTGTTGACTCGCCTCCCTGTGTGCGTGCTTGTCCTGACCACATAGAGACAGAAGGCACCGGCTTCTCTCGCATGCTGGAATCCCTCCCACCCAGTGCCTAGCACGTGGGGGAGGGCAGCAGAGGACTGCAGTGACCAAGCCCTGCACCCATACAGTGCAATGCAAGTTTAGCTCTTGGCCTTAACTTCCAGTGAATGTAGCTCATGACTGGCTAGAGCCAAACATTTGAACAGGAAAGCTTTACGGGGGACTAGTTGTGCAGAAATTTACCTGGGAAGCTAATGGTTGCAATATTTCTCACGGGAAGATCCAATAAATGCTGATCAGAGGGAGCTTTGATATGTGCATTTGAATTTCACAGATTAAAATAGTGTGAGCCTGTTGAGTTGATCTCTTAATCGAAAATTGTCATCCCACCCATGAATTACCAAGCTTTCCTTATGATCTGTGAGTTATGTAGTTTTTTTCTGCCTTACCTATCCATTCACTAGGAGAGTTTTGCAGAAAATACATGAATAGGGGCACTGTCTTATGAGAATCTATGTGGAACAGGTTGTAATTCACAGTACTAGGATGTAAAAGCCCATCGATCAGGAAGCCAGACCTTTTAAGATTCACAGATGTAGTGCCTCAGCCACTAATTGCACTGTATCATTGTAGGTCAGCCATGGTGAAACCTATGTGAAAGTTACAGTTATAGTGCTTTATTATTTTTTTTTTTTAATGAAAACTCCCAAGTCCCTGAAAGTCCAAGGTCGTTATTGAAGGCATTACCTGCAGACACCCCAGCCCCCACCTTCCTCCCCAACCCCGCTTTCCACAGCAGGTGGACTGTTTTGCTTCTGCATAAATACACAGGTGGTGGGGGGATCATTTGTTCTCCAGATTCAAGAGTCCAGTAGATTAGGATAAAATCCCTGAGCAATCAGACCCTCCCATCCTGACCTCTTGTCACCAGCTCTCCAGGAATCAGGAACCAGGGTGACTAAGAGCATGAAGGACACCCACATACCATGTGGGCCAGCCGAGGACTTCCTTTGAAGTCTTTTCTCTCCCCTCCCACTCCAGCCCGATCGGTCCTTTTCACAGGGTTGGCTTCAGTGCTGGCACTCCAAAGGAGACTAACCAGCCAGGGCCTTGGGCCCAGGCCTGACCTCCACTCGGCCCCTGCATCACAGCACTTTCCTGCAGCCCCCAGAATATGTCTGTGGCACAATGGCTGTTAGCATCTAGGGGAGTCACAGACCTTTGAGGGGTTGGTGGAGGCCATGGGCCCTCTCTGGCTGGGTGTTGGTGCCACTCCCCTAGGAGTGGGGCTTGCCATTATCAGTGGGGTGCTCAGGTGGAAGGGATCTCTCTCAGCCACAAAGCAGGCTGTACATCCACCCAGCCAGAAAGGAGTGGGGAAAGAATGAGTGGGATGGCATGTCCTCATGTCTCAGGCTGCAGGTGCATCGTGAGGAAGGGCCCGAGAGAGCTGACCTAGGTGAGGGCAGTAAGCAGTGCTTAGAAGCTGAGCTGGAGGGACCAAGAGCCTGGAAGATAGAGGTCCGTGCGGTTGATGTGAGCCAGGCGAATGGCCACGGGCTGGTGATGGAGATAAGAAAGTGGTCGGCACGCAGGTAGATGAAAATCAGTACCAATAACAGTGGCTCGCCAGGGGATTATAATGCAGCTAGTTCACAGGCCAGGGCCTGGAAACACCGAGTCAGAGGAGGTATTGCATCTAAAAACCCAGCTGATTTCTTAATGAAGATCAGGTACGGTGGCTCACACTTGTCACCCAGCACTTTGGGAGGCCAAGGAGTGAAGATTACTTGAGGTCTGGAGTTTGAGACCATCCTAGGGAGACACCATCTCTACAAAAAATGTAAAAATTGGCCAGTTGTGATGGTATGCACCTGTAGTCCGAGCTACTCAGGAGGTGAAGGCAGGAGGCCCACTGGAGTCTGGAAGGTGGAGGATGTAGTGAGCTGCGATCGCACCACTGCACTCCAGCATGGACAACAAAGTGAGCCCCTTTCTCAAAAAAAAAAAATTGTTAATGGTTGTCTGCAATTAGTTATGCTCTTTTGCAAGTGGCGCCTCCTCCTTTGGCAGGGACCTGGGGGCCGGGAGTGGGGATAGGAATAACAAACAAAGGCCGACATGGATCTGTGGAGTATTCCATGGACCAGGCCCCAAGTCCACAAGGGTCTGTACACTTCAGGGAACTGGCAGAAAAGCACTAGGCAGTCGGTACCCTTTTCCTTTGTTTTATGGGTTAGGAACAAACGAACCTTGGAGGAGTCAAGGAACTTGCCCAAAGACTCAGATGTGGCAGATGGGGTTGCAGGGTCTGTCCCCAAGTTCCTCTCTTCCCATTCCAGACCCAGCCCCAGAGTGGTTACCGAGTCTGGAGCCTGTGAGTCAGCCGAGATCCTCCTGAGGCGCCAGGATCCCGTGCGCACTCCCCTTCTGAAAACAGTGGGAATTCATCCTTCTCTCACTATAACAGGTCCTCTGCCATAAAAGAACAGAAACCTTCCCACGTTCCTCTTTTCATGGAGTGTCTGTGGATCTGCACGAGTGCTTAGATAGAAATTAACGCTGCATCCCAAGATTATCGGCCCTAACTTAATTTTCATCATCCCACAGATAAGGGTGGTCAGCCATGGGTTAGTTATTCTCCTAAGTCGCTTTGTGTGTGCACCACACAGAGATGCTGACGTCACTCGTTGATTTCATCTGGCCTTGTCCCCGGAACCTTGATTGAAACCATGCTGGCCTCAGGAACCACGTCTGGAGTATTGGGAGGTGCATGGGTTCAGATCTCCATTGCTGTGGTTGTCCAGTGCTGTGTGCACCACTGGCCTGCGCAGGGGCAGCTGAACCCAGAGGCATTTCTATGACAGAGGGCCACCAGGGGGGTTGCCGTCTCATGGAGGCTAAACTCTTCATCCCACACTCTGTGTTTCAGAACAAGAAGAAAACTTTGAGTTTATCATTGTGTCCCTCACTGGCCAAACGTGGCACTTTGAAGCCACGACGTATGAGGAGCGGGACGCCTGGGTCCAAGCCATCGAGAGCCAGATCCTGGCCAGCCTGCAGTCGTGCGAGAGCAGCAAGAACAAGGTGAGGCCCCAGGCTGCCCAAAACCAAGGCTGTGGCTGCTCAAGGGGAATGCGGCTGCTTGGGGGAATGCACCCCCAGTCATGTCCCAGGGAGTGGAAACATGACAGGTGGGGTTGGCAGGACCTAGCTATTCTTCATAAGCAGGAAGCACAGTAACTAAAAAGATTAAAAAGATAAGAAACACTTTGTGTCTGTGCCATCATACATGAGTGTTCCAGCCTGACCATGCTTTCCTGGCAGAATAGCCGGTGTTAAATCTTCACTCTCTCAGCCAGCCTCACAGGGAATCTTTTAGACTCTTGGGGCTTCTGTGTCCACATTTGTTTCTGTTTTGGACAGAATACACTCAGAAAAAGGGATACGGACTTCAAAGATGCACTGTTCTGATCTCACAAATGCCCAGAATTGAAATCGACGTCAGGTTGGAAAACCGTCTCTTATTAGGGGCATAAATGAAAAGTAGATGGGTCTATACAAGCATGCAGGGAGTTTGGCAAGATAAAGTTTCTATTATCTAAACTTATAAAGCCTGGCATATGTTTTACTCAATAATTAGAGGTGGTATTGCAGCTTTTTTAGAATTTGTCTAGCAGGTTTTCTGGTTTTCACCAGAAAATGCCACCCCAGAATTTTTCTATATTTAAAAAAAATATTAGAGATAATTTGTTTTTTATAGTTATTTAGCTAGGGGAAAAAAAGGATTTTCACCTGTTTTTTGTTTTGGTTTTGGTTTTGTTTTGTTTTGTTTTTTAAGAGAGCTCTCTCTGTCGCCTAGGCTGGAGTATGGTGGCACAATCTCAGCTCACTGCAGCCTCCAAACTCAGGCAATCCTCCTACGTCAGCGTCCTGAGGAGCCAGGACCACAGGCACGTGCCACCATTCCTGGCTTACTTGCTTATTTATTTACATATATATTTATTTAATATATATTCTTTGCAGAGGCAGGGTTTTATCATGTTGCCCAGGCTGGTCTCAAACTCCTGGGCTCAAGCGATCAACCTGCCTTAGACACCCAGAGTGCTGGGATTACAGGCATGAGCCACTGTTCCTGGCTTCCCCTGTAGTCTCTAGGCTACTGCCCAGTGATAATCCTTCCACAGAAGTCCTTTTTCCCAACAAAGATTGCTTCAGTTTCATTATTTTAATGTTTGGTTGTCTTTAACATCTTTGCTGGGACGTTTTAGACTTTTGGAGAGCATTCTGATACTTCAAACTACGATCAACTAGAAACTCAGAGAAAGCATGTTGCCCACCGCCCTGCAGTTTCATTTGTCACCATTTAAAGAAATTTCTGCCAATGATTTATGTGCAGCTTTGTCACTAAAAAGAGAGTCTGTCTTTCAGAAAGATAGAGTGTCTTATTTTATTACCCTCTTTAACCAGGGTAAACCAGACCATAGTCATTATTATTATAATGTAATTTGCTTCCCTTTTGAAAAGATGTTTTATACCTAAGGTGGAGAGAACCACTGCCTTTCATTCCGGACACCCTGGCTTTACCAGGTCACATCTGCGTCATCCACGGTGTGCCTCCTGAAACGAGCACAGGGTGCCTTGGGGCCGTCCTGACAGGGAGCAGTAGCATGCAGCATCCTTCAAGCGTGAGCAGCTCTTTCTGAGAAGGAAGGCGGGGGGCAGGATGTTACCCAACAGAGAGTCACATGTCCTGACTTCATGGGGGAATCACAGCCTCTCACGGCAGACTGAACCCATGCCATCTCCACCTAATTCAGGAAGCTCTGGGATGGTGGCAGCCTTTCCCTTCCACACCTTGCCAGGCTCCTCCCCACTCACATCTCAGCCGAGGCACACACCAGACTTAGAAAGCTGCCCTTGGCTCCAGTAGGCGTAGGTGCTCCAGGGAACTGCTTCTCCTGGGAGAAGGATGCGTTGAGCAGCCAAAGGTGGCAGGCTCACACCTGGTCCTCATGGGCATTGGCTGAACAGGTGTGAGGGTGTGAAACATGGAAATGCTCTCCACAACGAGTGGTGGGAGGGCAAAAACACAGGCCCAATTGATCACCGGCTTTATAGTATTTTACCTGCCAGTGGATAATTGAGAGCTGATACAGCTGGACAGACAGACAAACCAACCACAGAAATGATACAGGCACATAGAAAGAGGCACATCCCTGTGTGTGTGTGTGTGTGTGTGTGTGTGTGTGTTCACACACGTGCATTCCAGATGCCAACATAAACTGTTTAAACATATTTTGAATACTTGGCTATCTAACCAAAGGGAATTAAAATTCAACAATGCATGATGCTAACTAGACAGTAGTAATTAGTACATTATAATTTATTATGCAGCAAGTAATATATTATTTCACATCAGTCTGACATGAGATGGTTCAATTTATGAAGAATTCTTACACAAAAATCAAGCTTACTGTAACTGTCCTTGGAAATTGATTCCATTTTTGCTTTAACTGTAATAGTAAATGCATATTTAACAAATAAGCCTTAAAAACTGTACATATCAGCCATACATGGTGGTTCATGCCTGTACTCCCAGTTCTTTGGGAGGCTAAGGTGGGAGGATCACTTGAGGCCAGGAGTTCGAGACCAGCCCGGGCAACATAGTGATACCCCCGTCTCTACAAAAAAAAATTAAAATAGCAAGGTGCATAGCTCACACCTGTAGTATCAGCTACTCAGGAGGCTGAGGTGGGAGGACCACTTGAGCCCAGGAGTTAGAGGCTAAAATGAGCCATGATTGCACTACCCCAGCCTGGGCGACACAGCAGGACCCTCTCTCTAGGGGAGAAAAAAGGTACATATCCAGTACATACCCTTTCACTTAGAACCCCTACTTCCAGGAACCCATTCTTAGCAAATAATCATGAACGCGTACCAAGACTTAGCCATTATGTGTTTTTACAGCATTGTTTGATAGAGAAAAATTAGAAGCAACTTAAGTGTCCATCAAAGAGAAGTTGATAAACAAGTCTGACTAAGTGGAATGCTATGTTGCCATTTAAAATGGTGATGTCAGAGACTGTGATGGCACTGAGCAATGAACAGATTTTGTTAGGCTGAAAGGGCAGGTTTCAATGCAGCAATATGTATTATGCTGGCTTTTTTTTTTTTTTTTGAGACGGAGTTTCATTCTTGTTGCCCAAGCTAGAGTGCAATGGCGCAATCTCGGTTCACTGCAACCTCTGCCTCCCAGGTTCAAGCGATTCTCCTGCCTCAGCCTCTCAAGTACCTGGGACTACAGGCGCTTGTAACCACGCCCAGCTAATTTTGTATTTTTAGTAGAGACGGGGTTTCTCCATGTTGGCCAGACTGGTCTCGAACCCCCACCTCAGGTGATCCACCCACCTCGGCCTCCCAGAGTGCTGGAGTTACAGGCGTGAGCCACTGCACCCAGCCTGTACTGGCTTTTTAAAGTACATGTGTGTATGTAGATGTGCTTAAAACAACAAGCTAAAAGAACACATAACAAATTATTAATAATGCTTAACTGTGGATGGCCATATCACTGTTTATAAATTTTTATGTTCTTTTTCCCTTCTCTGTGTTTTCTGAACTTGCTGCAGTGAGCATGTATGTTTTAAAATACTTTTTTTTTCTTTTTTTTTTGAAACAGAGTCTCACTCTGTCACCCAGGCTGGAGTACAATGGCACAATCTCAGCTCACTGCAGCCTCCTCCTCCCAGGTTCAAGCAATTCTCCTGCCTCAGCCTCCTGAGTAGCTGGGATTACAGGCGTGTGCCACCGCACATAGCTAATTTTTGTATTTTTAGTATAGTGGGGTTTCACCATCTTGGCCAGGCTGGTCTCGAACTCCTGACCTCGTGATCCACCCGCCTCGGCCTCCCAAAGTGCTGGGATTACAGGTGGGAGCCACCATATCCAGCCTTTAAATCCTTTTTAAAGAAGACCATAGAGCCAGGCACAGTGGCTCACACCTATAATCTCAACACTTTGGGAGGCTGAGGCAGAAGGATCGCTTGAGCCCTGGAGTTCAAGGCTGCAGTGAGCTATGATCATGCTGCTGCACCCCAGCCTCAGCAACAGAGAGAGATTCTGGCTCAAAAAATAATAATAATAAATAAGTCATCAAGTGTAAGGTTAAGAATAACTGCAGCTATACTCAAGTTTCTCCCGGCCCCTACCCTGGTGAGTGGCCTTGTCACTGTGGCAACTGAGAGTCTTCAGGTGATAGGTGCATCTCCCAGGGTGACGTGTGGTATGGATAGGGTTTTCTGACAAGGAACCATGAGATAGGTCTTACAGTGCTGATGAAGACCCTGGCCTTAAAAACATTATTTCTTTCTCATTCTTCATACCAAGTAGACACGTGGCTACTGCCCAGAAGGTTACCCAGTTATCTTCTCCAGGTGATCGTGGTCCATGTTGATTCATAGATGATCCAGAACGTTCCCCTTTGCTAACCTCTGGCAGAGTGCATCTCAGATGATGAGTGCTGAAATGTGACGACCCCCACATGATAATTTCTCCTTCAGTTACGCTCTTTCCCAAAGACATCAAAACAGGAGTGATTGGAAATCACCCTCGTCCTACATTTGTTCCCAGTCTGTTTGATCTTTCCCTGACGTTACCAGTGATGTGCATTTCTTCCAGGATGCTCACATCTTTTATTTGTGTCTTCCTCCGTGCCAGTCCCGGCTGACGAGCCAGAGCGAGGCCATGGCCCTGCAGTCAATCCGGAACATGCGCGGGAACTCCCACTGTGTGGACTGCGAGACCCAGAGTAAGTGTATGTGGTAACAGGGGCTGGCGCTCTGCAGCTGGAGACCACGTGGTCCCACTAGGCCCAGGTAGCAGGTGACTCACATCTGCCCTGTTTGGCAGATAAGAGTTAACTGCTTTTAGGGAACTGAAATACTCTTTTTGGATTTGACCTGAACACAGTGCCTTCCACACAATCTCGCCCCTGGCTGCAGGGAGTGTTGCTGTGAGTCTTTCCTGCGCCTTGGGCATTCAGGGAGCAGCAGTCACACCTGGGGTGCACAGGATTCTGCTCCACACCCCCAGCCTCTGCCAAATCTAGGAAGCCTGAGAGTTCAAGACCAGCCTGGGTGACCCAGGGAGACCCCATCTCTATGAAAAATTAAAAATTAGCCAGGCATGGTGGCTAACTTACTTTTTGCTTAATCAGTGATCACTTACTGATTTTTTTTTTTTTTCACAACAATAGAATATAATTGGTTCATTCCTGCCCAGAGTTTCTGGGTATTGTTTTTTTAACTTTACAATCATGTGTTCTGGGTTTTGCTATCATATGATGCCTTTTTTTTGGATCTTAAATTCATTACCCATTAAAGCCTCTGAGTGAATTGATAGAAGTTGTAATTATTGCTTGATGCCATAGAGTAACCCAGTTTTATTTCATGCTGTCAGTCGTGTAATCCATGCTATTCTTTTCCCTTTGAAAAAGCCATTTTGTTGTTCATAGTCTTGAGGGTAGGGACTTGCTTGTCATTGTCACAGCCCCAGCCAAGAGCATAGTATTGGAGACATTCAGGAAACTTCTTCCATTGAGATTTTTTTGTTAAGTAGTGTTGTGAAGAGAAGGAAGTCCAGTTCAAACAAGGGAAGAGGCGCTTGTACCAGGCCGGTACAAGGAGTGTACCAGGAGTGAAACGTGCATGACTTGGTGGGTCCTGCCATCCCAAAGCCTGAAACACACTGGAAAAGGCACCGACCTGCTGACCAAGAGCTAAGCGCTGGGGAGAGCCACTGGGGCACATGGCGGCCTTGCCACTCACGCAGGACCTGCTGTGCTAGCGAGGCTCTGTAGCTGGGCAGGGCTTGTACAGGGAAGGGGCTGAAGGAATCATTGCTAGCAAGGGGGCGGCTTGAGGACAGCTTCTCTGGGTCGCTTTAGGATCAGAGGTGCTCTTTGGGCTAGAAAACTGGTAGAAGCCAATTGGAGTGTGAATGCTAGATGAAACTGTCCAGCTTTGGTCTTCATTTGTAAGCAGAGGGACATCATTGGAGTTTCAGAGCAGGAAGGAGATGGACCCTGAGCTGCACTTGGGGAGACGAATCTGGCCAGACCACTCTGAATAGACTGGAATAGACAGGCAAAGCAGGGAGGAAGTCAGTCAGGGTTGGCTCAGCCACAGAGGGAGATGGGAGCCCAGGACTGCTCCAGACAGAAGGGAAGGGAGCGCCCCTCCGAGAGGCCACTCATCGGCAGAGCAGGCAGGGGAGAGAGGAAAAGTCTGTCCTGCGGTGGGGAAGGGGCTCTTCTCCAGGTATGTTGAGGTACTTCTTTAAAGTATCTCCTTAGGTTTGGATTTTTAAGTTTTGCTTTCAACCATGTGGTGAAGTGAAGTTTGAAGACAGAGCAGTTATTTGAAGTGTTTTTATCAAAAAGTTTTAAAAGTAAGCGCTTTTTTAAAAGCACAAATCTGAGCAATATGAGAACATCCATTAGGGAAAATGTCCGTAGTTGTTTCTACCATGTATCTGAAGTTTCCTTTAAAAGGAAAGCCATCTGTGGCTTACGGGGACCGTGACACGTGGCAAATTGGAGGTCACAGGTCCTTTCTGAGATGAGCTTATGCATGTGAGTGCGGATGGGGGGTGGGAAAGGGAGGCCAGTGTTGGGGAGGTGGGAGCCAGTTTGTATGGAGCAAGACCACCTGAGCAGATAGACAGGGACAGAGGGAAAAGGCAGAGTTTGACAATCCAGGAGAAAGAGGCCATACCACGCATGCATTTGCTAAATGTGTGGTCTTTGTCAGACCCGTGCCAAACCCTATCATGTGCTGGCTTTTCATTCCCACAACCCTAATACTCGGGGCTCCTGTGAGCCCCACTTAAAGGGGAGGAATTGAGGAGCCTGAAGGGTTAAGTCATTGGTCTGAAGTCATAGAAATAGCAAATCTCATAGCAGGATTCAAACCAAGCTGTTGGCCAGCCTGCTGTATTTTCTCAGGAACAAGGGCCTTGAGAAGATTGTAAGGGCTCAGATGAAGGGCACAAGTGGCACATTGACAAGGATTTATTAAGTAAAAATACCCAATTCTGGTGAAAGTACTGGGATAGGTACAGTGCCCACACTTCAAAAGCATTTTATGTGTGTTGTCAAAAGGAGGTGAAATATAAACACTTCCTTTTGACAATGTATAGAAATGAAGTATAAACACCTTCTTTTGACAACGTATATAAAAAGCTTTTGAAGAGTAGATGCCCTTGACTCCAGGTGTATACTCCAAGAACTAAACTGATGGGATTGAGCAAGGCGGGCACAGAGCTCTATCTTTCCATATGTTCATCACAGTGCTTCATGTGGCAAAAAATCTAAGCAACCCAAATGTTTAACAATTGAAGAGCAGTTCATGGTGATGTCTTCTCATAGCTACCTTTAAAAATCATGGAAAAAGACTTAATTGCAGCTGGGCACAGTGGCTTATCCCTGTAACCCCAGCACTTTGGGAGGCCGAGGTGGGTGGGTCACCTGAGGTCAGGAGTTCGAGACCAGCCTGGCCAACATGGTGAAACCCCATCTCTACTAAAAATACAAAAATTAGCCAGGCATGGTGGTGGGTGCCGTAATCCAAGCTACTTGGGAGGCTAAGGCAGGAGAATTGCATGAACTCAGGAGGTGGAGGTTGCAGTGAGCCAAGATCATGTCAGTGTACTCCAGGTGGGGCAACAGAGTGAGACTTGGTCTCGAGAAAAAAAAAAAAGGTTTAATTAAGATGAAGAAACTTCATAGTGTGTTGTAAAATGAAAAGGGGTGCGACATTGAGTCTAGATGAACCTAAAGAATATTTAAGGTGTCTGGGGAAAGATCTGTAAGCCTGCCCTCTGCAGGGATAGCACCGGTTGTCTCTGAGTAGTAGGGTTTTTGAGGGTTGGGGATTTATATGCAACGTGGAATTTGGAGTTGTGGTAACAGCTTCCTGGCCCCCAGTTCTTGCAGAGAAAACCCTAGACCACCAGGAGCCCCCTCTGTCTGCACACTGGGCACATCCAAGAACACTGTTTCCAGACTGGACCCTGAGCTTCTGGAGCTTTGGGGGTGCCTGTCTCTAAAGGGATTCTGAGAGCAAGTGAATTTGGGAAACTCTTAACATCCGCCTCCCAGGAAGTTGTGGCCTTTGGACACATGTGCTTCCGGGAAGTCCTGCCCTGAAGGTAGTATTCAGCGCAGCCCAACCCAGCATGTCCCAGACCCATCAGACAGTGGAGGTTTAGGGCACCTGTTGCCAGCCTTCTGCCAGGAACAAGCCAAGGAGAGTCCCCACCTGAGGGCCCTTGAGAATGCTAGAGCTTGGTACCCTCAGTGGCTCTCACCAGCAAGTCCGGCCTTCATGGACAGGCCCTGAGAGGCAGCCCAGCCTTTTTTTTTTTTTTGGTTTTTTATGAGACAGAGTCTTGCTGTGTCCCAGGCTGGAGTGCAGTGGTGCGATCTTGGCTCATTGCAACCTCCGCCTCTTGGGTTCAAGTGATTCTCTTGCCTCACCTTCCTGAGTAGCTGGGATTAGAGGCACGCACAACCACGCCGGGCTAATTTTTGTATTTTTAGAAGAGACAGGGTTTCACCACGTTGGTCAGGTTGGTCTCGAACTCCTGACCTTGTGATCCACCTGCCTCGGCCTCCCAAAGTGCTGGGATTACAGTCATGAGCCACCACACCTGGCCCAGCCCGGCAGCCCAGCCTTTTTGCTTCTGTCTGCTTATCCATGTCTCCCATGAAGCCCTGGTCAGAGCTGACCATGCGCTGGCCACCCCACTTCCCCCGCCCTGCTGTGTGGACCTCACAGGTGCCCCTCTCTCCTGGGCCTTTCTGATGTCTTATTTCCCTTTGTGGACTCCAGGCCTGTGCACAGAAGGGGACTGGCACCCACCACTACCACCAGATATCTCCCCCTACCACAGCCTATGGCAGGAGCACATCCAGGCTGTCCTGTCTCCAGCTTGGCCCACAAGTAGAACCGTCTTCCCACAGCTTTGGATCTCTGTCCCACTGGTGCCTCTTAGGCCTTCCCTGACCACCAGGTTTGAAATCACACACACACATCCCTACTCCCTGCTGTCCCGCCCTGGGGGGCTTCCTAGGTCTGGTGTATCATACGGTTTTCTTAGCTCTCTGCTGGTTTGGGCAGGAGCAGGGGGCGAGTTGAGATAGAGTCTTGCCGTATAGCCCAGGATGGAGTGCAGTGGGGCAATTATGGCTCACTGCAGCCTCGAACTCCCAGACTCCAGCAGTCCTCCCACCTCAGCCTCCTGAGTAGCTGTGACTGCAGATGCATGCCACCAGACCCGGCTGATTTTCATAATTTTTTGTAGAGATGTAGTCTCCTTATGTTGCCCAGGCTAGTCTTAAACTCCAGGCCTTAGGCGATCCTCCCCCATTGGCCTCCCAAAGTGCTGGGATTATAGATGTGAGCCACCGTGCTGGGCCAGGTTTTTTTATTATTCCCAGTTGATCTGTCCCCATAGACTCTATGTCCTACATTTCTGTGGGCAGGGATTTTTCTCTGTTTTGTTCACTGCCGTATCCCCAAAACCCAGCTTGTTAATATTGGTTGAATATGTGAAGGAACAGATATAATTACAGCCAACACCTAACACTGTACTTCCTATGGGGCAGTCACCACGCTAAGTGCCTTGTAGCTTTTAATCCTTCCGTCAGCCCCTTGAGGAGGGGAATTATTAGCCTCATCTCTCAGGAGGCAAGCTGAGGCTGGAGAGCAAGAGGCTTGCAGAGGACAAAGGTGGAAAGGCTGTGCTGGCAGGGGGCACACACACAGGTGTGGGGGCCTGGAAAGCAAGCAGGGCAGGCCTGGGCTGTGGGGCCACCATGCTAGAAAGCGGGACCTGAAGCCAGGTTGGGGCCAGTAGAGTTCTGAGGTCTGAGGCCAGGCCAGGAGGCTGGGATCAACCACAGGCCGAGGTTCTCCACCCAGGCGAGACAGCAAAGCATCCCAGCTGGCTTTAAGATGTCTTTCAAGGAAATGGCAGTGATGATGCTCAGATACTAACCCTTGCTGATTAGTCATTCTACTCTGCTGGCGCAGAGGCAAGGCCCTGCCCTCAGTCAGCCCCAGCCTTACCTGTCTCTAAGCAGAGGTGGTGAGCACAGCGTCCTGGGATACTTTACCCCCGCCCCCTGCAACTTTTGGGGTTTCACAGAATTCTGAGTCCAGGCACAGGAACATGTCCCACGCGTGAGTATCATCCTTTAGATCTGGACCTGGACAGCCTGGGAGGTAGGAGGGGGTACACAAAGCTCTGAACAGGGAGCCAGCATGAGTATTTTCTGTGTCTGCAACCACAGCAGCATGGAGGGCAGAGGGGTAGGCATCGGAGCCAAATCAGAGGTTCTGGCAAGAGTTTAGGCACGTGGCTGTAGGGACCCAGATGTGAGCAGTGATAATGGGGACAGGTGTGAGAGCATTCCGCATGGCACTTGGTTATGGGCTGGATGTGGGGGCATAGGAGAACAGGAGAGGTGCTGGGTTTTGAGTGGTGGTGTGACATGATCAGAGGTCCCGTATTCAGTGGGGCCCTGGCTGCTATGTGGAGAGGTCTGCAGGGAAGTGACAGGCAAGACCGCAGACAGGAGACCTTTGCACCCCAGTTGGGATGCTGGTGAGGACTCCCATGGGAGCAGTAGGTTTGACAAGAAAGAGATGGACTTAAGAGAGGTTGAGAAGCTTGTGATTGGCTGTGAGAATGATGGATGAATCAAGGTGGATCCCGGGTTCCAGCTGGAATCGCTGAGACAGGAAGAATGCATGTCAGAAGAATGCATTTGCAGAGTGGACATTGACTAGGAGATTCTCCCAACTGAAATGTACATGGTCATTTTGTGTATAATAGTTCAGGAGCCAGGCTGGGCGCAGTGGCTTACACCTGTAATCCCAGGACTTTGGGAGGCTGAGGTGGGTGGATCCCAAGGTCAGGAAATCAAGACCATCCTGGCCAATGTGGTGAAACCCCATCTCTACTAAAAATACAAAAAATTAGCTGGGCCTGGCGGCCCAAGGCCTATAGTCCCAGTTACCCAGGAGGCTGAGGCAGGAAAATTGCCTGAACTTGGGAGGAGGAAGCTACAGTGAGCCGAGATCACACCACTTCACTGCAGCCTGGGTGACAGAGCAAGACTCCGTCTCAAAAAAAAATAGTTCGGGAGCCAGGAAGAGGTATTTAGTGCTTGAGTAGTGACTGAAGCTATGGGTTAGGTTGGCCTGAAAGAGGCTACAGAGTCAGAAGAGATGACCCCACAGGAGCCCTGAGGTCAGGGAGGAAGAACTGGGAAAGAGATCACAACAGAGCAACTGGAAAAGTGGGAGAAAAATCCAGAGAGGGTTGTTAATCAAAAAGATACCAGAAGTTAGCGCTGGCCCAGCACAGTGGTTCATTGCCTGTAATCCCAACACTTTGGAAACCCAGGGGTTCGAGACCCACCTGGGCAACATAGCAAGACCCCCTCTCTACAAAAAATTTTAAAAGTTAGCTGGGCATGGTGGTGTACACCTATAGTCCCAGCTACTTGGACGCCTGGGGCAGGAGGATCACTGGAGCCCAGGAGTTTGAGGCTGCAGTGAGCAGTGATTGTGCCACTGCAAGAGACCCTGTCTCAAAAAAAATAGTAGTCAGTGTTGTAAGGAGGGGCTGGGCAGTGGCCAGCCCACAAGAAGCCAGGTGAAATGTTGGCCATAGGAGTCTTTTGGTTTAGCTCTGGAAGGGGCTGGTGACTTTGTCTGTGCCATGTCCATGGTCAGGAGGTAGAAACCTGGTTGTCAGTGATCCGGAGGTGCAGAAGCAGAGGGGGCCAGTAGGGAGGGAGGCTGTGCGGACACAAAGGGAGAACCACAGCGGGGAGGGGTCCACGCCAGCCGTGTGCCACGTCTCCACCCTCCACACCCCAGGCCAGGGCCTCTTCCATGTGGCTATCCTTCCTATCCCCGCTGCCCTCTTCCTTCCCCTGCCACCTGCTCATTGGTGCTGCTGCCCTTTTCAGCACTGAGTCTCTGAATTTCTCTGTTCTCTTCTGCTTGGTTTTTTTTTTTTTTTTTTTTTCATTTGATATGTAAGTTTCCCCTTCCCAGTCAGAACCTCTCTGAGGTCACAGACCTCTCTTAAATTTCTTTTTTTTTTTTTGAGAAGGAGTCTTGCTTTGTTGCCTAGGCTGGAGTGCAGTGGCACGATCTCAGCTCATTGCAACCTCTGCCTCTTGAGTTCAAGCGATTCTCCTGCCTCAGCCTCCCAAGTAGCTGGGATTATAGGCACCCGCCACCATGTCTGGCTAATTTTTTGTAATTTTGTAGAGACAGGATTTCATCATGTTGGCCAGGTTGATCTCAAACTCCTGACATCAGGCAATCCACCCACTTTGGCCTCCCAAAGTGTTGGGATTACAGGTGTGAGACACTGCACCTGGACTCTTCCTGCATGTCTTGGGGTATCTATCACCACCTTCCCGTTAAATAAAGGGGTGGTTTTCTGATTTCTGATCAACTTGCATAAGGCTATTGCTGGTCACTTGCCATCTATAAAACAAAGGATGTCTCTCCAGTGAGTCAAATGTGACCTAAGCTACCTGGTCTTTTGTTGACTCTTCAAGTGTGCCTAGAGCAAACATTGCGTATTCCCAGGTGAGTAAGCTGTATCCACATACGGTGGTGAAAGCCATTGACTGTCAAGGTCAACCCTATCTCTTCCAATCAGCTGTAGAGTCTAGCATGAAGTCAACTCGGGCCTGATTTCCTGGTCTTCTGATGATGCCAGCCAGTTTCACCCAGTGAGTGATCCGGTTCTGGGGTCCCAGTGCTGCTGTCTGAACTGGTTGATTGTCCTGCACAATCCTGGCACTAGTGCTTGGTCTGGTTTCACAGGCGTCACCATTCATTCTGCGAGTCAGCATGGGTTGCGCTGTGTGAACCTAACCAAAGACCCCTGCCTACCAACTTACCTGCAGTGTGGTAGCTGCAGTAGTTACAGATAAATAAGATAACTGAAAATGATCTTTCTTCACTATCGTGTTCTTTCTCCCTCATCTTTGAAATTTGCAAGCATGCCCATTGTATACCTACTGTAAACTCTGATATGCCAGTGGCTGCAGAGGTGGCAGTGAGGGACTGACCAGAGTCATGGTGTCTCCCAGCTGCCCCTCAGCACTGCTCCTCCCTCCCTCTCGGCAGCAGCTGGCCACAGTGGATGCCGAGTCACATGTGTTTTTCCCACACGGGTCAGACCCCTCAAGGTCAATGCTGCTATGACCTATAGGAAAGGGCATCTTTTCAATCCAAACCAACACTTTCAATTATTCATTGTATGGGAAACCCCAAGCCTTTGGCTTAAGCCAAATGTGTTCTGAAGCTGCTACCCACTGCCAGTCATTTGAGACACCTAAAACAGGCCTGGGCCCTGGCTCGGGAGCATTTTCAAGCCGCGGATGTGATTGTAGGAAGAGTCTGTCGCTGTGAAGTTTGACTGATGCGCAGCCTCGTGCTTCCAAGAACACTTGGAATGAGGGATGATGCTCTGGTTGCATTTAGCATTCTCTTCCTCTTCCCCCAGATCCTAACTGGGCCAGTTTGAACTTGGGAGCCCTCATGTGCATCGAGTGTTCAGGGATCCACCGGAATCTCGGCACCCACCTTTCCCGAGTGCGATCTCTGGACCTGGATGACTGGCCAGTCGAGCTCATCAAGGTGATGTCATCCATCGGGAACGAGCTAGCCAACAGTGTCTGGGAAGAGAGCAGCCAAGGGCGGACGAAACCCTCCGTAGACTCCACAAGGTAGGAAGTGTGGAAGACGCGTGGCTCCAGACACGTGTGCCAACGGTTAGGCAACTGGAAGTGATCATCATGACAGCCACAGCTGGGTTGACCCTGACAACCTGTAGGAATTTCCATTCATCTAGCACAGGAATGTCTGTGTTTCAAATTGGTCTTAAGCAGATGTAGGTAATTTACACCCCTTAATTTTTTACATTGTTTTTTGGGCCTTGGGGACTTCTCCCCCGCTCTTACAAATGTATTAAGCTTCTAACCTTATGAATATATTACTTTAATTAATACATTTCTAATAAGCATAAGCTGTGCTGTTAACACTAATTATGAATATTTGATTTTTTAATTTTGTTATTCTTTTATCTCTGATAAGCATCTGCTGTGTCAATCCCCCCCACCACCCCACATACACACACAAGTTATTTTTATGTTAACAAAATATATTTTATTTTCTAAAACATATTTCTAACACATGCAGTCAACCAAGTTCAGCATAACGTATGGTGTAACTCCTCATTAATGTTAATTGTTACTCAGTGTAAAAAACGCATTTATTTTGAGGCCATTTAGTTTCTCATTTTTCATTTACAGCTATTATAAACCGTTTTTGAGTATACATACATATTTAATGTTCCTAAGAGGTGATAAAATGGCGTGTCTTCTGAGAAGGCGTATGGCATGGAGGCAGAATAGAGCGTGTCATCTCCGTACTTGCCTAAAGCAAGTGGCTTCCAGCGTCGCTCAGGTGCTGTGTGCTTCCCCCACTCAGGAGGACCGGGTTTGAGGTTTGCTTTCACTGTTTGCCTCTCAGGTGTCTAAAGAGATGAAGGAGAGGAGAGGTCTCTCCTTGCTGGTACTTTTGAGGTTCCTCTGATTTGTTTTGCTGCTGATCAGATAAAGTGAAAGTTCAAGTGGTAATCTGTGCTTTAGCCACAGAAACCGGCTTCTGCTGAGCAGTCATAACGTGAGAAGGGCTGGTGGACTTCAATTCATTAGCACTGAAAAATGAATTTGTGGTGCCACCTCTGGCTCACTGGAGAGAATGAAGCTGGTGTGTTATTCATCTTGCTCTCTGTATTTGGGATTTTGTATAGTGTGGGGGACAGGAAAGGCACAAAGAAGGTATTTGTTTAAAATTGCATGGTTTTGATACAGGAGTGCTTTGTGAGTTGTAGTGTAAACATGTGTAAGTTTCTTACAAACTGAAGAAATTATGCACTTTGAAAATTATTTTTCTTGATTTTTTTAACACTACCATAGAAATCAGCTGGGTCATCAACTATGAACATACTTAAAAGATTAATTCATGTTTTAATATATGTTTTTTTCATAGATATAACATTGGAGGAAAGTTGGGTCTGAAAATGAAAAGTGCTTGGAAATTAGGTTGAGTTTAATGTGTGAATGCAAAAACATTGAAATAAGCTGGAAAAAACTAACTGTATGCACTTACTGTTTATATGTAGAAGCAGCACATTATTTTTAATATCTTGAATTATTAGAAAAGTTTATCCATCCATTAAAATTTAGAAACTATTTAGAATTATTAGAAACAAAGATATAGGATCATTTTTAACTGATAAAGATGACTTCATCTTCATTTGTACATAAAGACTGTGTGTGCATAGGTATTTTATAGTTCTCATTTGGGTCCCTGAGTTAAGCTCTTGAGTGTACAGCTCAATCTTCTTTTCCCAGTGTTATGTACATCATAGCATTATATTTTAGAGACGATTTCAGAGACTTGCTTTCTCATAAGCACAGTGGTGGCAGTTAAGTCCCGTCTTTTCTTTGGTCACACTGGCTTTCCTAAAGAGCAGTGCCAAGTTGTAATTCCTCTTCAGGACTCTGGTGTTGGTGATATGGTTCCGTGCTGTGGCTAAAGGTAACTCTGGAATTTCTAAATGCCCTTTGCGCCTAAGAAGATAAACACATAGGAAAACTGAGTGTTTCTTTGTGCCTATAGTAATTTTCCTGGGGAGTTTTGTTTTCAATGAAAATCCGCAAATAATCATTGAGCACTTTCTCATAGAAAAGAAACAGTAAGTGATGACTGCACCTCGCCAGTGATTGGTGACCGTTCTGAGGTCCCCTGAGGATGCCGGGGCTCAGGAGGGTGCTGGCAGTAGGTGCACTTTGAGAAGTGTCACTGCAAAAATGGCATCTGAGCTGGACTCTGAAACGAGGTGATTCCCAGGGCCAGGGCCAGGGGCCAGGGGCCAGGTGGGAAGCAGGCTGGAGGGTGGGAACAGCCTTGGCTGATGCAGGATCCATACGGCCCTGGGGAGGTGTGCATATTGGCGATTCTATCACCGTGGGACAGGAACCTCCCATGAATGAGGAGGAGTGGGGATGGGGGGAGCCCAAAGAGCAGAAGCAGGGAGGGTCTCTGAGCCAGGGCTGGCACCTTAAAAGCAACTCTGGGGGCAGGGGAGAGGGAAGGAGTTTGTCTGTTCATGGATTCTGTGTGTCCCACCTGTTCCCAAGAGGACTAAAGGCAGCCAGCAAGGTCTCTGTCCCTTCCAGCTGGAAGGCCAGGGCTCTGGTGGAGCATGCATGGAGCCTTAGCTACACTGTCCAAAGCAAAACACAGCCAGCCCAATAGCAGGGTAGCAATGTACACACCTGCCGCCTTCACCACCACTTCCCCTCAATCAAAATGGAAAACTGAACGTCAGGGCGGGAATCTCCGCATGCAATTCTGTCCATGATGTGGGAAGATGCTGCCTTTTCAAGCCACCCCTGCTCCCCCTGCCCCACTCCTCTCCTCCTGGTCTCTTTGCAGAACCTACGATTGTTCATAGAAACAGTTGGAAGGTTATTTTAATGTGGCCTGAGATAATACCAAAAAGAAATATTTTAATAAATTTTTATGTCTGTCGAAGGAAAAGCCAAGTGCAATATATTCGACATAATTCTTTGAAAAAGGGCCCAGCTGTTTTCCCGAGGAGCTCTGGTCCATTCCATCTTGTTCAGAAGATTCATTCTGACAGTGGAATATAATTAGAAATGCGTCGTTCCGCCTGCCCCCACCCCCAAACACACACACACACACACACACACACACACACACACACACACAGATTCAAGACCATGGGGGAAGTAGAACCCAGCAGATCTTCCTCCAGAGAAACCCTTGCACACTGGAGTCACCTAGACGTGCGGCCAGTTAGGACAGCAGGCGCCCTGGACAGCCGGCCTCTGCCATGTGCCTGCACCCCTGATTAGGGCAGCTTCGGACAGCTTATAATTGGTTCCAGTGAATCTCTGCCACCCTGAGAACTGCCGTTCAAACTTGAGTGGCATCGTGATCAATCGAAGCTGACGATGGCTGAAGCAGTATTGACTTCCCATTCCTAAACAGGGGAATCATTAGTCAAGAAAAGCATCTTTTAATTACTCCCAGGAAGAAAAAAAAATCTTTTTGGATGGATTCTGCAACAACTGCCATTTTTTTCCCAGTGCATTCGATATTAAATTTATTGTCACAGGAGGGGAGAGGACGCCCTTCGTCCCCCTCTGTAATGGGGGTTTAATTTGGAGACAGAAGCACGTTAGAGAACAGATCAATGCCGCAACAATTAACTACATCTGGGGCAGAATCAGAATTCCCCTCTCTAATTGCTATTGATGCCATTTAAGCACACACTTAAAATACTGATTTTAAGTGGGGACGCTGAAGTGGTAAAGTGGTCACAGTGGACCAAACTAACTAGGTTTTAGGGGTTTCAGAAGGCAGCAGTCAGCTGTCTGTAGGACAGGACTTCGTGACACCCGGTTTGTGTGTGTGCGGTGCCGTAACATAGCGTGTTGTAGGGCACCGAGCCGCCGGGCTGGGGTCCGCCAGGCAGGCAGGGCTCTGGGTCCCAGTGTTAGGGGCACATGGTGTCACTGTAGGGAGAAGTTGCCAAGCTCATTGGTGACCCTTTCAAAGGCAAGAGTAATAAGCTCAGAGGTGATGTTAAAACAGTCGAGTGAATGTCTCTTGAGTGAATGAATGATTGAGCGCATGAGTGAAAGCAGGGACTCGGCATCACGGAACACATGTCAGGGGCTCTTTTTACTTCGGGGCCTTGGAACTCCTCATGTGTTCTCGAGTGAAATTGGGGCTTTGACGTTTGCTGCACCAGCAAAGCCATCTCGGTGAACCCGTCCGCACGCTGTCTCTCCCTCGCTGCTGCACAGCGGTGTTCCTGGGGCTGCATGGCCGCACCCTGGCCCCCGTTCTTTATTGCTGTCCCCATGGCACTTAGAAGCATTTGGGATTGGCTGCAGTGCAAGTGATTTCCTGGCAGGACGGAGCAGACCCCTCTGGCGCCGCGTTCCCCTTGGCAGAAGCCGTGCTCTGTGTGGCACTGTGTCTCCATCTTTGTGTCTGGGTGTCAAGGCATTTGGCCCCCAAGGCCCAGCAGGGACTCGCTGCTATTTGCATTTCAGTGCTGGTAGCCTGTTTACATGGTGGCTTGGGAGCCTGCTGATTTGGGCCAGGAAATCAAAGGAACCTGGAAGTGGAGAACAGTGTTTTCAATGCTGTTGAAATAGCTCTTGAGAGAAGCTTTAAGCGCAACTGAAACCACCCATTACCTCTTTGATGCCACTTGGAAGGGAACCCAGTTTGCTGATTTAGTATACACTCTTTTCCCTTTTTTAGCATCCTTTTTCTTTTTCTTCCCCTCATTATTTGTAAGTTCACCTCCGTGCCTAAACTCCCTTCTTGTCTTTAACCTATAAAAAGATGACGCCGTCAATAGGAAGATTTTGGGCCTGACATCAGAAATCCGCGTGGGAGAGACTGGCCGCACACTTCCAGATGGAACAAGTCTGCCCAGTGATGTGAGTTCCGTCTCTTTTTGATTCCGGAACTCCACTTTCATCTTATTTATGCACATGGAGATATTGATAAAGGGGAAATGTATCCAAACTGAAAATAATTGGATCCCTACAGCTAGCTCTGAGATATTAAAAGCAGTACCACTTGGCTGTGTCTTTGTCTTGTTAGGTTTGATCATAAGATCACAATATAGTAATCTCGGGCTCAAATTTCTGACATAAAGATGCACTGTTCCAAATGTGGCCTCGGGGAGCACGACTGCCCACACAGCCCCAGGATTGTCTCATCTTATTATTTTTCAACAGTTCTTGGCCTGCTGAGGTCAATGTTTTGTCTCTTTTGAGTGTTCCTCTATGCTTGACACCTTTTCCTATCTTCTTTCTTTTAAAAAAAAAAATGGGGAGGGGGGAAAAAGGAGAAACAAAAATAAAAAAAAGACTTTGCCACGATGACCAGAGTCCATCTGCAGTTGGGTGGCATCTGCTCCCCACATGTCACTTCCCTCATTAACAAGCAATTGAATTAATTAAATGCTACTCAGAACACGCATAACAAGCTACCGGCAGTGTCCAAATTAGCACTGATAATCAAGGATGATTTCCTTTATTATCCTGCTAAGTGGTGTGCAGACTCTGATCTCCCTGTCTGCCCTCATCTATTTACATACCCCCAGCTCCTGCCTTTGGAAGCGGAGGTTATCTTACCTAGTTAATTTGCCACGATCACCGAGCATGGCGGATTGATACCCTGCCCCTGCCGCCACTGCCGAGCCCGGACCCCCCTCCCCGCCTGCCCTCCCCCAGCCCCAGCCTTTGTATCTCAAGCTCACTGATAAATTAAAGGCCACCCCTGTGGTCTCTCAAGTGAGTAATAGAGGCAGAAATTTCATTTTGCAACTGGCTGATTTAATGATCCAAAGGGTAATTAATGGCCTGATTATCTTAATGTTAAATATGTCCGGCAGCAATTACTGTGACCTCCCGCTTGTCAAGGTCCGGGCTGTGCTCTTCTTTCAATTAAGTTCTCTGGGGCTTAATGGTATGAATAAACTCCTCTGATTCTATCATCCCGGACGCAGAGGGTTCAGGGAGCTGGGGGCTCGTTTGGAGTTTTAATCAGCCTGTCTTCTACTGTGGCGATCAGAGTTAACAATTACAGCAAGGACAGTTTAACTTTCTTCTTCCCCGTGCAGACCTCCCCACATGTGCACACATGCCCACTTTTGCGTGCGGTTTTCTGTGCCTTGTTTTTCTGCGTTTCTTTCAGTGCTCTGAGGGAGAATTCTGTTTGTGGAGGAAGCCGCTGTGCTCTGTGAGGCTCGTCTCTTCCAATATAAATTATCATGTGAACGCTGTGGTTTTTCTATTTGACAGGCTTAATTAATTGGCAGGAGCCCCCGAAAATGACAGTGCCACTAATTGCAACTCAAAGTGAATTTCTGTCACCGCGGCGTGCCTGTCAGCGGGCATGCCCGGGCCCCAGCCGCAGAGCGGGTCCACCCTCCCTGTTTCCCTGTCCAGGTGGGGACTGTCCCCTGCTCTAGCCACAACAGTGGCAGACTCCTCCGAGGAGCCGTGGGTTTGCAGATATGCCGTCTGCTCGCTGGAGTGACATTTACTACCAATAAAGTTTATACATCCTCGGCTCTGCAAACGCAACAGCTGCTCAGGAACCTCGGCCTTTACTTAAGATATTTTAGCAACTTCTCTTAGCAAGCCAACTTGGAGTCAGACTGAGAGAACCATAACTCACTTAGCCACCCTCCATGACTGGATGGTCCTCATTAGCACACTGCTAAATATGCTTCAGTTTACTAGAGCTCTGGGCCTGGATCAGAAATATTCTGCTATAAATATTAAGCCAGTTAGGAAAATGTACAAATGAGAAGTACGTTAACACTGCCTTTAAAATAATACCTATAGATTACGGTTGACAACAGATACAGCAGTGCATCTAGTGAACCTCCACTAGGGAGCTTGGTGGGAATGCATGCTAGCTCTCCATGAAGACTGGCTCTAATTATAAGAAAGGTGATTCTAAGAAGATTCTCCATGAGGTTAAGTATAATGGGATCTGCTTTTTAAAGGATAACTAGACTTACATTTGCCTTTGAACCAGGTGCTCTCCATCTCTCATGTCACCTGCCGCACATGAACCCCGGTTATTTGTTTGATCCTGCAAGAAACCAGTGTGTGCTGGGAGCCGGCTTTGCTACCACAGAGCTGTCTTGGGTTGAAAATCCATATCATTTACGTTCTGAAATGTGGCTATCATGACAATTAAGGAGTTTCTGATTCTGAAGAATTTTTACTACCACTGACAGATGAGAATGCAAGTCGTCAGCGGGCAGCAACTGGCCCCTGGGTACCCTGGCCACGTTCAAGACCACGTCTACTTGTGGGAGTATATGAAGGAATGGAATGGGAAGATTAATCTTTCTAGGCTTGAATTATCTAACATGGGGCAATAAATATGGCCTCTATTTTGATTCCTCTGGCAGTCGAGCATTTTCCAGAGGGCCCTGTCTTTCAGTGGTGTTTTGGTTATTGTGCACCAGAGACTTTATGTCTTCTAGGGAACTTTTCTCTTTCTTCTTCTTTGTAAAGAGGACGAGGGCGACAGACACGCCCGGAGCGCATAGTGCCCTGTGTGCTTGGATTATCCCCATTCTCAGGCGTGTGCCAGGGTCACATGGGAGCGCGGGACAGACTGCAGGCACCAGGATCTGACTCCAGATGGCACTCCGCAGTCCTGCTGCTGCTCCTGTTCCTTTGCTGACAAATCCCGTGTCAGTCACGGCATGGAGACTGACATGTTTAAGCAGCATCGCTTCCCACGCCCCCCTGGTCAGTTTCTGTCTATCTCAGTAGCCATCATGTGTCAAACTTATTAAGTAGTACAGAGTTATTATGTATAATAATGTAACTACAGTGTCTTCCCATTGTACACTAGCTTCACTTACGGTAACATAAGTAATCATAAAGCCTCTTCCGTTTTAGTTTACATTCATGTAGCAAACCTGACTTTTTTTTTTTTTTTTTTTTGAGATGGAGTCTCGCTCTGTCGCCCAGGCTGGAGTGCAATGGTGCAATCTCGTCTCACTGAAACCTCCTCCTCCTATGTTCAAGCGGTTCTCCTACCTTAGCCTCCCAAGTAGCTGGGATTACAGGCACATGCCACCATACCCAGCTAATTTTTGTATTTTTAGTAGAGACGAGGTTTCACCATGTTGGCCAGGCTGGTCTGAAACTCCTGACTGCGGGTGATCCACCCACCTCAGCCTCCCAAAGTACTGGAATTACAGGTATGACCCACTGTGTCCAGCCCAGACCTGACCTTTTAAGTCACACAGCCATGATTCTAAAGTGTTAATTCTCTTTTGTCAGTGCTAATCCTAAGAGCTTCCACAGAAAACAGCACTGAGAGCTGTAAAATACTGAGATCCACCAACACAGGTGCAGGGTTAGAGCCCCCGTGTTTCACATAACCACGTCCTGCCCTCCCCAAGTCTCCCCTGCTCATGTCCCTGACCCCGCACTGCCTATTGGGAATGTGAAGCCTGTATGGCAAAGCGCTCACAATCATATCTGTTATCTGCATCGTGAAATATGGAGCCGTATCTCAGGCCGTAGAGTTCCTGGTTCTGGTTTCATGGCCAGCATCTTCTGCCATTTTAAATTTAAAAGCAGGATAATTTCTTATTTCTAAGAAGAGACTAATCATTTATCCACCAACTTAATTATGTAGAGTTAGTGCTAAAAAAATAATAATACCTATAAAGTTTCCTGGGATCCCTTTTTGTCTGGAAGACACAATCAGCCTTGAGGCCTGGGTCATGCATACTGGCAGTGAGAGGGACAGACGGTCCACACCCTCCCCAGGGGTTGTGGAGGGCCTGCTGATATAGAAGATGTGGTCCATGTTTATTTTGCTTTGTATCTATATGATGGTTTGTTGCAGCGTCAGCGTCACATGGAAAGGTATATTCTTGAGCCCCACCCAAGCCTAACCAATCAGCATCCCTAGGGTAAGTTCCAGTGGTGTGTTTTAACTGTCTAGGTAATTCTTATGCACATTAAAGTTTGAAACACTCTTGTCTGCACTAAGTAGTAAAGATAAAAATCCACAGCCTCACCTGTGAACTCACTGTCTTAGTCCAAGTCCCTGTACTTCATTCCTCACTTCTTGAGACCCAGGTCTTCTGTTTTCTTCCTTTACCAGACTCTTGTCTGGCCCAGCATATCCAGTATATCCCAAGATGTTGCAGCCAGAGAACGTCTACAGGAGGATTATTATACTCTGTGATCAAGTGTCATTGAATGCAAGGAAGGCAAGGTTGGTTCAACACATAAAAATCAGTCATTGTAATACACCACTTTAATAGAATAAAGAGGAAAAAAACAATTTTTTCAAGGGATACAGAAAATACATTTGACAAAACCCAGTGCCCAGTAGTTTGACCAGCCTGGACAAAGTAGGGATACCTCATCTCTACAACAAATAAAAAACATTAGTCAGGCATGGTGACACGCACCTGTGGTCACAGATAAGCTACTCAGGAGGATCGCTTGAGCCTGGGAGGTCAAGGCTGCAGTGAGCCATGATTGCACCACTGCACTCCAGCCTGGGCCACACAGTGAGACCCCATCTCAAAAAAATAAAAATTAGAAAGAAAAAAAACACAACTCAAAAAGATAGCTAATCCAATTTAGACATGGGCAAAGAGCTGGGCATGGAGGCTCATGCCCATAAACCCAGCATGTGGGGAGGCTGAGGCCGGAGGATCACTTGAGGCCAGCAGCTCAAGACCTGCCTGATCAACATTTTTTGTAAAGATGGAGTGGGTCTCGCCTCTACAAAAAAATTTTTTTAATTAGCTGGGCACAGTGGGCACACCTGTAGTCCCAGCTGCCTGCAAGGCTGAGGTGAGAGCACCTCTTGAGCCCAGGAGTTTCAGGTCGCAGTGAGCCATTATCACGCCACTCCGCTCTAGCCTGGATAACAGAATGAGACCTTGTCTCAAAAATAAAATAAGTAAAAAATAAAAAAGGTCTAGGAATCTAAATAGACATTTCTCCAAAGAAGATATATAAATGGCCAATAAATACATGAAAAGATGCCTAACATCATTACTTTTTAGGGAAATGCAGACCCAAAACCCTTGAGACACCACTGCGCATGCTCTGGGGCAGCTGTGGCCAGTGTTGGTGAGGAATGCGGAGAAGCTGGAGCTCAAAGACTCTGCTGGTGGGAATGTCCCATGGCGCAGCCTCTTGGGAAGAAAGTCTGGCACTTCCTCAAAAAGTTAAACCTAGAGTATGTAGAGTCACCGTATGACCCAGCCATTCCTGTCCCAGGTCTAGACCTAAGAAAAATGAAAACACCTGTCCACACAGAAATGTACACACAAGTGTTCACAGTAACATCATTCATAACAACATCAGCCAAAAAGCGGAAGTAACCCAGGTGTCCATCTGTGGATGAATGGGTGAACAAAACATGGTCTATCCGTACACCAGAATGTGATTCTGCCATGGGAAGGAGCCACAGGGATACAGGTGGCATAATGGGTGAACCTTGAAAACATGATGCTAAAGGAAAGGACTCAGACACAGACGGCTACGCACTGTACCATCTGTCTGGTGGCCAAAACAGGCCCCTCCACAGTAATTCGAAGTAGATGAGTGCTTGCCAGGTGCAGGGGAGGGAGGGGCAGTGGCATGTAGGGAGTGACTGCCTGATGGGTACGAAACTTCTTTTAGAGACAGCAAAAATGATCTGGATTTACATAGTAGTGATGGTTGTACAGCCCTGTAAATATACTAAAAACCACTGAGTTGTATACTTTTAAAGTGTGAATTTTATGGTATATGAATTATGTCAACTTCAAAAATAAGGAATTTCCAAAGGAAAACAGATGGGCCAGGGCATTCCATGAAGAGAGCGGCTGGGGCAAAGGTGCAGGCTTACAGGAACGCTCGCTGGGTGGCAGGGGCCTGGGTGCAGGGCAAGGGCCAGCGTGTCTGCCCCTCCTTGGGCCTCGGGAGCAGAGCTCTGAGCAGGCTGTGCACTGCAGCCGTATTCCTGCCCAGAGGAGGGCGAGAGCAGGCGGAAGGCAGTGCAGTGCCTATGTCCAGGTGAGCAAGTGAGTCTGAATCAACGATCACCACCACCAGATATCAGGAGCCCCTCGGAAAGACCAGACACTTGACAGCCTCTGCCTCGTGGAATCCACACAACAGACCAACACCCTTCTTTCCCTTTGCTGGACTAGGAAACTCAGGCCTTGTTTCTCCTGAGCCTGTGAATGCAGGAGGAGCCAGAACCCACCCTAGATCTGACCTCCCTAAGGGGAGCCCTGTCCAGAGGCGAGGGGAGGGAGGCAGAGTCAGGCTAATGTGAGATCCTAGGAGCATACTCAGGACTTGTATTTTTTTTTTTTTTTTTTTGTAACTTTTCATTTATTTTCATTCATTTCTTTTAGAGACAGAATCTCACTCTATCACACAGGCTTGGATGCAGTGGCAAGATCATAGCTTATTGCAACCCAAGGCTCCCAGGCTCAAGCAGTCTTCCCTAGTCAGCCTCCCAAGTAGCTGGTATTAAAGGCACATGCCTCCATACCCAGCTTTTTTTTTTTTTTTTTTTTTGAGACAGGGTCTTACCATATTGCCAATGCTGGTTTCAAACTCTTGGCCTCTGGCAATCCTTCTGCCCTGGCCTCCCAAAGCACTGGGATTACAAGTGTGAGCACCTGTGCCCAGCTGTACCCAGGACTGGTTTTTTTGTTTGTTTTTGTTTTTTTGCTTTTTTTTTTTGTTCTGTTGTTGTTTGTTTGTTTTTAAGACAGTCTCTGTTGCCCAAGCTGGAGTACAGAGGCACAATCTCGACTCACTGCAACCTCCACCCTCCAGGTTCAAGTGATTCTCCTGCATCAGCCTCCTGCGTGGGTTTATAGACACCCACCACCATGTCTGGCTAATTTTTGTATATTTAGTAGAGACAGGGTTTTGCCATGTTGGCCAAGCTGGTCTTGACTCTAGACACCAAGTGATCTGCCAGCCTTGACGTCCCAAAGTGCTGGGATTACAGGCGTGAGCTACCGCGCCCAGCGTACTCAGGACTCTTAACCAGAGTGAATATGGGATGCGAGAAAGACAAGCATCTGTGTTGATGCTGAGTTTTCTTTGTTGGGCCATTGGGAGGATGGTGAGGCCTTTAAACAACATACAAAACACACAAAAAATTCTACTCTTAAAATCTTGACGATGTTATTTTCATGTTAATAAAGGTAGACGTTGCACACATTTGTGCTGGTGATTTCGACAAGATTGACTGATTGATTGCTAGGCTGCCACCCAGTGTAGCGGAGACCCAGCCTCACCTGTCCAGTCTTGGCTTTGTGAGCCGGTCACTGGGCTTCAGAGGCAAACTGTCCAAGGCCAGTGGGACAAAGCAAGCCACTCCCGGCTGTAGAGGTGTCTGAGTTCTTCATATAATTACTTGAGGCCCAGAAAGGGAGAATAGCAGTGGCAACACCATTAAAGCTTCAGATAATTAAATGTCATTTATAACTGATAGAAAATTTCGTAACTGATAGAAAATTTCGTCAGCCAGAGGTCCGGAAGACGAACGTTATCTGGAGTACACAGCTCTCAGTTTTAGGGATCCACTAACATAAAAAGCATCTCTTATGTACGTGATCTAATACAAATGACCCCGGAGCACACATACATAATCATGATAACTTAACTGTAAGTTTCTCTTCAAGGACCTCGAAGAGCTGCCACAGTGTCTTCATGCTGATCCTTGCCGTCTTAATGAAATTAGGAGATAACTGTTTAAAATCAGAGACGATGACACCCAGACAGGAAAATTGACTTGCCTATAAGTAACCCAGTGACTTGGGCCAAGCCAGTGTTAGCCTGTGGACCTGTCACCCAGAGGCTCCTGAGAGAAGCCAGTAGCGTGGCTAAGGAGCACGGAATTATGGCTGAAAATGCCTCCAGAGGCTTTCAGCCTCAGATGCTAAAGCCCAGGATACTCCTACACAGTGGAAATTTGCTCTGCAGTGGCTTACGCCTGTAATCCCATCACTTTGGGAGGCCGAGGCAGGTGGATCACCTGAGGTCGGGAGTTTGAGACTTGCCTGGCCAAAATGGTGAAACTCCATCTCTACTAAAAAAAATACAAAAATTAGCCATGCATAGTGACGCACACCTGCAATCCCAGCTACTCAGGATGCACTCCAGCCTGGGCAACAAAGCAAGACTGTCTCAAAACTAACTAACTAAATAAAATGCCAGTGGCACCTCTGGTGCATGGAAAGAGCCCACCAAAAATGAAACTCGCCCTGCTGCGGAGGGACCCAGAATCAGCTCCCACCTGCTGACAGCTGGTATCCTTTAAACAGCACATGCAAAGGCCTGGAAGAGCCTCGTACCCTTCCTGGGAGAATTCTTTTGGGGTGTGGAAGGAATGAACTGAGAAAGAGGAATATGTTTTTATTCTAAATTGCCAAACTATACCTTTCTAAACATATAAAATGAAAATAAGAATAATCACTTGTTCTATAACATTCCAGAGGAACCCTAGTAGATGCTCAATAAATATTTGAGAGATTGTGTCGTTTTTTCATTGTTGGTATTTTCCCAAAACTAAAGTTAGGGTCACAACGTATGACTGATAAAAAAGGAAGTGGAAGTCAGTGGCCAGGCAAAGGCTCCGTGGAATATCAGCCTGACTGATCCTGATGGCGAAGTGAGGCAGATATAGACAGCAGCTTATCGGAGGCCGGAAGGCTTACGTGCTGCCTTCATCACGGGCTTCGTCAAAAACTCCAGGTTTCAACACGGTGTTGGAAAAGACTCTGTTCCTGACGTTCCCCCTTGTGGTTTTGAAATTGCCAAGCCGGGGAAGTTGAATAACATTCACACACAGGGACACATTCGTCGGCTTTTGAGTTAGGAGTGTCCATCGTGGTGTCCTCAGCTCCTGGGACCCCCATTGTTGCTGCCTGCTTGTGACTCTGCATTCAACTGGTTGGATTTTATTTCTGAAACATGCTCGCCCCATGGCCGGTTTTCATCTGGCTGTGAAGCAGCCATCAAAAGAAAGCTCCCCTAAATGTTCTGTTCGCAGGCAGCCTAGAAACCTTTTCTGACATGTTGCTAACACTCCGTCAGGCTCTCCCTGGAATAGGAACAGTGTTCATCCAGCCTGTGGACAGCTGGGTGATTATCGAAAGGGAAGCTCACAGGGGCTGCGCAGATCATAGAAAAAGGAACGCTTTTAAATGTGCATATTTACGATGAAATCCTGCTTCCTAAGGCAAGCGAGTAGGGGAGCAGATCATCCCCATCATCCTCTTAAAAACGGAGCTCTTCCGACAACTGCCTCCTGCGGGGTTGTGGAGCTCTGTAGCGCCCAGTTGGGCTGCAAGGCAAATGAAGCTTTAGGACCCACCATCTAAGCACTGCTTTCAGCAAGGCCTTGCAGAGCCTTGCCTTCTGTCCAACAGCTTCTTTATCTGCTGAGAAAATCCTTGCATCATTAAATGTGACAAGTCATTGTGGCTTAGTCCCCCAGCAGTTGTGCTGAGATTCTAGAGAGTAGCTGTCTGGTGGCCAGGGTGGCACTATGGTCAGTGTGTGTCCAGCAACATCAGGGTCACTACTCATGGCCCTCAGTGGGATGTGCCCTCGGTAATGGATTGGCCATGTGTCCTGAAAACCCTTCTTCCTTCCATTGCTTGTCCCACTAGGGCCACCCTGCCCAAGCTCTGGAGAGGCCACTCGCTCTGCAAATCTGTTTACTTGACACAGGGACCTCATGAAGCTCTGTCTTGCAGTCTACAGTGAATGCACAAATTATTAGAATTTTGGGTTTGGGGGTTTTTTTTGTTTTTTGTTTGTTTGTTTTTGAGATGGAGTCTCACTCTGTCGCTTAGGCTGGAGTGCAATGGCACAATCTCGGTTCACTGCAACCTCTGCCTCCCAGGCTCAAGTGATTCTCCTGCCTCAGCCTCCTGAGTAGCTGAGATTACAGGCACGTGCTACCACATCCAGCTAATTTTTGTATTTTTAGTAGAGATGGGGTTTCACCATGTTGGCCAGGCTGGTCTCAAACTCCTGACCTCAAGTGATCTGCCCCCCTCAGCCTCCCAAAGTTCTGGAATTACAGGTGCAAGACACTGTGCCCAGCCAAATTATTAGAACTTCGAATACCTCATTCTCAAAATCCCAATATCATGTCATTCTTTTGAGATTCTTGAGATAAACCATCAACTCTTGAAATGGTGGGATTACCCAGGATAAATAGTATGTTTTTCTTTTAGCTTTTTAAAAAAATTATGTTGGGGTGTAATTTGCACACTGCATTGCACACATTTTGAGTGTACAATCAATACAATTGGTTTTGATAACTTCATAGGTCTATCAATAATATTCCTGTCACCCCAGGAATTTCCTCTGTACCCCCTCCTATTTATTCTCCCTGTTCAGAAGCAGCCATGGATCTGACATGTGTTGGGACAGGTTAGTTTTGCCTCTTAGAAAATTCATGTAAATGGAATTATATGGTGTATACGTTTTAGTGCCTGGCTACTATCACTCAAAAATATAATTGAAAAGAATTATGTATCTACCGATGACACATTTTCTGCATGCTTTATTCTTGCAAGAGAATATCTGAAAATGTCTTCTCACCAACCAATTTTTTTTATCACTGAGATCTAAGAGCTTACTGTATGTCAGATGTACTCTGTGTAGCTCTGCTTCTGGAGTTGAGGGTTCAGAGTTCCAACTCAGGTCAGACTGGCAGGGTCCAACCTGGTCTTTACCACTGGCTTGCTGTGTTACCTGGGCTGGATGTTTACCTGCACCGTGCCTGAGTTTCCCAGTCTTCCAAGTGAGGGGTAAGTGTAGTACCTGCCTCATCAGGATGATTTCAAGAGTTAATGAACAATATATGTAACACAGTGCTCAACACCTAATTTTCTAAATAGAGTGCTCAATTCTAAGTAGAAGTCATCTAATTTTTTAAGGAAAAAAAAAATCACTAAGCTTTTAAAGGAGAAAAACTTGTAAAAGTCAGACACTTTGAGCAAGTTCAGAAACCTCACTAAAAATTATAATGAATAGCCGGGTATGGTGGCACATGCTTGTAGTTCCAGCTACTCAGGAGGCTGGGGTAGAAGAATCGCCTGAACCCAGGAGGTGGAGGTTTCAGTGAGCCGGGAATGCGCCACTGCACTCCTACCTGGGCAACAGAGTGAGACTACGTCTCAAAAAAAAAAATTATAATGAAAAATATTGTGTCTACATGTCATATTTGTATAATGTGCTAAATCAAGTGAGCAGGACAAATCTACAGAAATCTACAGGAATGCCCAGTGTTCAGCTGGCCCCTTCTATGTTTTTATACACCCTCGATGACATGGCCAAGACTGAGAGTAACACGTACTGGAAGAAGAGAATGGGTTCCTATCTTTTCTCTGTTCTGGGGAAGAAACCTCATCTCTTAACAGAAACACTTTGCACACTCTTCCCAGCACGTCATGTTCACGTGAGGTGAGTCGAGGAAAAGCGAGTGTTTTTCACAGGGGACTCATGGAAGCCAAAGAGCAATGACCATTCCTGGATGTTTTGCACCGCGTTCCAAATCATAGCCGCTGGACCATCCTGGTCAACCATCGTCCTGTGCTAGCTCATCTGTCTGAGGGAAGGACACGTTGTGTATGTTCCTGTAAGAGAGCGGCTCTTACTAAAATCAAATAATTGGACGTTCCTAGTGGCTCATGCCTGTAGTCCCAGCACTTCAGGAGGGCAAGGCAGGCAGATCACCTGAAGTCAGGAGTTTGAGACCAGCCTGACCGACATGGTGAAACTCCATCTCTACCAAAAATAAAAAATTAGCCGGGCATGGTGGCGCACGCCTGTAATCCCAGCTACTCAGAAGGCTGAGGCAGGAGAATTCCTTGAACCCAGGAGGCGGAGGTTGCAGTGAGCCTAGATGGCGCCACTGCACTCCAGCCTGGGTGACAGAGCAAGACGTCATCTCAAAAAAAAAAAAAAAAAATCAAATAATTAGCACAGATCAGTGTGAAACATCTGATGGTAAAAAACAAAGGTCGTGGCCAGGCATGGTGGCTCACACCTGTAATCCCAGCACTTTGGGAGGCCAAGGCGGGCAGATCACAAGGTCAAGAGATGGAGACCATCCTGGCCAGCATGGTGAAACCCATCTCTACTTAAAAATACAAAAATTAGCTGGGCATGGTGGCGCATGCTTGTAGTCCCAGCTACTCGGGAGGCTGAAGCAGGAGAATTGCTTGAACCCAGGAGGCAGAGGTTGCAGTGAGCCGAGATCGCGCCATTGCACTCCAGCCTAGCGCCTGGCAACAGAGCAAGACTCTGTCTCATAAAAACCAAAAAGGTCATTTTGTTCCATAAAATATAATCCTTTGTGTTGGCCAACTCCTTCTCCTCTCCTCTGGCACAGTGGGTAGTCATGAAAGTTGAGGAACCCTCCTGGAAGGAACTGGGCAATATGTGTCAATAGCCTTTAAAATGACACGCTTTTTCACCTGGCAGTTCTTCTCAATATTTATCCTACAAAATGAAGGATGTATGCAGAAAGGTTTACTTGCAAACATGCTTAGTTGCATCATTGTTTATAATTGTTAGAAATTTTAAATAAGGCAGAAGCCAAGGCAGGCGAACCACTTGAGGTCAGGAGTTCGTGGGCCGCCTGGCCAACATGGTGAAATTCTGTCTCTACTAAAAAATACAAAAATTAGAGGCCAGGCGTGGTGGCTCATGCCTGTAATCCCAGCACTTTGGGAAGCCAAAGTGGGCAGATCACGAGGTCAGGAGTTAGAGACCAGCCTCACCAACATGGTGAAACCCCATTGTTGAGGAACATGAAGTTTACCCTGCTCCCGTGGTTCCCTTGTGGAAGATACGTTTAGTTTGTGATTAGTGGTAGGTGGGTAACAGCTGCCTACTTGGTATATTCTTGAGTTATATGTATATGTAGAACCCTGTGTATTAATGAGAATCACTTGTCAAAGAGTAAATAACTGTGGATGAAAATCTGCTGGGGGCCTTCAGTCTGGAGAGTTGTCAGCCCCACAAGGCTCTCAAGCTGTTGGTCCCCTGGACAGATCCACTGTGTTGTGCTATGTGGGTGTCTGCCTCTCAAATACCTCCAGCGCTGCCTGGGTGGAGGTCCCAACCTCAGTACCGCATACCTACTAAAAATACAAAAAGTAGCTGGGGGTGGTCGTGGGCCCCTATAGTCCCAGCTAATCAGGAGGCTGAGGCAGGAGAATCACTTGAACCCAGGAGGCAGAGGTTGCAGTGAGCCGAAATCACGCCACTGCACTCCAGCGTGGGTGACAGAGCAAGACTCCATCTCAAAAAAAAATTACACAAATTAGCTGGGCATGGTGGCACATGCCTGTCATCCCAGCTACTCAGGAGGGAGGCTGAGGCAGGAGAATCACTTGAACCTTGGAGGCGAAGGTTGCAGTGAGCTGAGATCATGCCAGTGCACTCCAGCCTGGGCAACAGAGTGAGACTCCATCTCAAAAAACAAAAACATTTTAAATAGAACAAAAATTCAAAATAGGCGATTAAATAAATTATTACTTTTGTATATAAATAATGCGTATACTTATATAAAATATGTGATTTTGTGGTGTACACATGATGTGTATTGTATAGATTATACATACATTTGGTGTATAATTGGATATATCTCATAAAATCTTACATTTCATATAATGTAATGAGTTAGATATAATGTATACATTTTATATGGTAAGTATATGCATTATTTATACATATGACTATAGCATGATATAAACAGTGCAAATCTTTTTTATTTTGATAGGGAGTCTTGTTCTGTTACCCAGGCTGGAGTGTACTGGCACGATCTCGGCTCACTGCAACCTCTGCCTCCCAGGTTCAAGCAATTCTGCCTTAGTCTCCTGAGTAGCTGGGATGACTGGCACATGCCACCACACCTGGCTAACTTTTGTATTTTTAGTAGAGATGGTGTTTCACCATGTTGGCCGGGCTGGTCTTGAACTCCTGACCTCAAGTGATCTGTCCACAGCCCCTCAAAGTGCTGGGATTACCGGAGTGAGCCTGCTAGTTCTCCTTTTGTTCCCAGTTTGTTGGTGTTTGGATTTGGCATCAGGGAGAGTGGTTAGGGGCAGCATCCAGACACTGTGCTCATCCGCCTGGATGAATGAGAAAGAGCTGCATTTAAAATCTTCAGGCTGATTCTGAAGGACTCTGGCAGGTGAGGAGCTTCTATAAAGTTAAAAGTTCCTCCAAAGTTTCAGCATAATTATAGAGCTACACTGCGGCCTACCAATTCTTCTCCTAAGTATATCCATAAGAGAAATGAAAAGCTGTGTTCATATAGAAACTTGTACTGAAATGTTCATGGCAGCATTGTTCCTATTAGCTAAGCAGTGGAAACAAACTAAAATGTCTATCCACCAATGAATGGTTAAACAACATATGATGTATCCACACAGTGGAATTCATTCGGCCACAAAAAGGACTGAAGCATTGATGTATGCTACAACATCAGTGCACCATCAACATTATGCCAAATGAAATAAGCCAGTCATGGCCAGGCACGGTGGCTCATGCCTGTAATCCCAGGACTTTGGGAGGCCAAGGTGGGCAGATCACGAGGTTGAGAGATCCAGACTATCCTGGTCAACATGGTGAAACTCCATCTCTACTAGAAATACAAAAATTAGGGAGGTGTGGTGGCACATGCCTATATAGTCCCAGCTACTCGGGAGGCTGAGGCAGGAGAATTGCTTGAACCGAGAGGCAGAGGTTGCAGTGAGCTGAGATCGTGCCATTGCACTCCAGCCTGGGCAACAGAGCAAGACTCTGTCTCAAACAAGAAGAAAAAGCCGGTTACAAAAGACTTCGTGCTGTGGAATTATATAAAATGGCCAGAATAGGCCAATTTGTAAAGGCAGAAAGTAGACTGGGGTGGCCCTGGGCTGGGGCAGGGGCCAGGAGTCATCAGGAGGATGGGCAGTGCCGGCTCATGGGTGTGGGACTTCTTTGTGGGGTGATCACAATGTCCCAAAATTGATTGTCATGGCAGTTCCATGACTCTGAAAAATACTAAAACCATTGGATGGTGCATTTGGAAATGAGTGAATTGTTGGGTATGTGAATTACATCCCAGCAAAGCTGTTAGAAAAGAGAAAAGATATGCCACACATTTTAAGTGGTGGGAAAAATCAAAGACAGAGTGTTCTGAGTTTTAAACAAAGCTGGAAGAGCTCGTGTTTCTGAGACCAGTAAGGAGGCCCACAGCTTTGCCGGCATGGAGCGAGAAGATGGGCACCACCTGCCCAGTCAGGCCTGGAGGGCAGCGCTGGTTCATTTCTTTGACATCAGTGGCCTTAGCACCAAAGAATCCTTTTAAGAAAATCAAAGAAGCACTCACGCCAAATAGGCAGGATTTTTGAAGTGTCCAAAAGATTTTATTTGAGACAATAAAAGGGGTTTGTGAACTGTCTGGGGCAGTCATAGACCATGTCTGACCCCAACTGGCCGACACATGGCTTTCTGCTGAGCACCTCAGTGGTCCCGGCCACTCCTGGAAGAATTGGTTCTAGCACAGAGAACAGACAGAGGCCACCCAAGGGACTGTGAGGGCCTGGCTGGGGGTGGCAGGACCTGACCCCAAGGATATCTACAATCTGGAACATTTGTTCAGCCACTCTCCCAGAACCACGCTGGGGCCATGGCACCTGCAGACCCTTGTGTGTGCAGAGATGACTCAATGATGACCAGTTGAGCCAGCATTTGCGAATTCGCAGTGCGAAGCAGGAAGAGCTGCCAGATCTGCAGTGGACCGGCCAGGAACAGCCTAGGGAAGCCTTTGGGCTGATGTGTCTGGAAGAGCTAAATTAAAAGTAAGAATTTGAATAACAGAAATGAAGAAGGGAAAAAATGGCCAGCAGCAGGGGTGTGCTCCCCAGTGTTGCTGGGGAGTCTCACTGCTGCTCAGCCTCTGTTCAGGGTCTCCTGGAAGCTCCCAGCAGCCTGCCGAGACAGACAGGTTGGGGTGCTATAGCTTTCTGTGGCTGGCACACAGAGTCGTAATTTTTCTCAGTTTTAAAAACCAACCCAGATGTTGGAATTACCCACCGTTGTTATAAACTTAGAATTGTCCAAAGACACCAGATGACTCTCCTTTAAATGATGTACCCGGCCCATCTCTAGGAGAGAACTAAATTTTTTTTTTTAATCACATATCCTGTGGTTTTTCAATTCTCAAAAAATGCTTTTGTCTCTCCTGTCTGTTCTCTCCAAAAGTAGTCTTTTTTTGTTTGATTGTTTTAAGAGACAGGATTTCACTCTCTTGCCCAGGCTGGAGTACAGTGGTGCGATCAGTAGTCAGGACTACAGGTATGAGCCACGATGCCCAGCTAACTTTCATTTTAATTTAATTTAATCTATTATTGATGTAGATAGGTAGGCATAGACAGGCCTTACTTTTTTGGCCAGACTGGCTCAAACTCCTGACTTGAAGTGACCCTTCCACCTTGGCCTCCCAAAGAGCTAGGATTACAGGCATGAGGCACTGCATCTAGCCCAAAAATAGTCTTTTCTTATGTTTTCCCCTCTCGTGTCTTACCCGCCATCACCACTGCCTGCTGTCCAACCGAACTCTATCGGGAGACACATGTGTTTTAAATGTTCTAGTAGCCACATGTTAAAAAAAAAAAAAAAAAAAGAACCTGTTGGAAGCAATTTTAATAATATAGTTAACCCAGTATATCTAATGTGTCAATTCTGCATAGCAAGCAATGTGAGAAAGCATTCAGAAGATATTTATATTATTCTTTTTTGAGGTGGACAGAGTCTCACTCTGTCGCCCAGGCTGGAGTGCTGTGATGTGATCTCGGCTCACTGCAAGCTCCACCTCCCAGGTTCAAGTGATTCTCCTGCCTCAGCCTTCTGAGTAGCTGGGACTACAGGCATGTGCCTCTGTGCCATCTGATTTTTGTATTTTTTAGTAGAGATGGGGTTTCACCACATTGGCCAGGCTGGTCTCAAACTCCTGACCTCGCGATCTGCCCGCCCCAGCCTCCCAAAGTGCTAAGATTACAAGGGTGAGCCACCATGCCCAGCCTATATTTTTTATTTATTCCAAGCATGTGACATATCAGTAGGTTATTTCACACAGCACATCTCCATTAGGACTAGCCACGTTTCAAGCGTCTGATAACCACCTGTGGCCCATGACCATGTTTGGCCATCAAGGGTCTAGATGGCTTATCGGGACAGGAGTTACATTTGCCCTCGTGACTTGCAAATCAGCTGGGGAGTGGGGATGTTAGATTATGCCATCTTGGTGTTGCGCCACTCGGGAGGAATTGTCATGAGTTAGTCTTTGGCAAGGACCTTGTAATGATGCTCACATATAAAATAATTTATAAATACCTATAACATAACCTGAGAATGGGGATTAAGTAACCTGGTCTTAACTCCAGGGCCCACCACAGCAACTTCAAGCTTAGAAGACATTTAACCTTTTGTAACTTGTAACTTCATCCACAGTGGAGGGTACAGGCAGGTCAGCTTATTCATGTGGGCTGCAAACATGGCTTTACCCCATCATCTCCCCTGGCCTTCTCAACACACTTTAGAATCTGTGGGAGACCAGCAGCCCCCCGCCAGACCCTCAGAATCACACTCTGCTGATGGGGCCCAGGCATGCCCCCTCCCCGCAAGCATTTCCACTGCACATCCTGGGTTAAGAATCACTTTCTGGGTGCCAGGGTCTCCTCCTCACCTGGAGCTGATCTGCCTACAGAGGACACTGGGAAATGCCTGGAGACATTCTGGATTGCCCCAGCATAGTAGGGGGCCTGGGGAGCTGTTACTGGCTTCTAGTGGGCAGGGTCGGGGATGCTGCTGACGGGCCTGTAATGCACAGGGACCCTCCCTACGACAGAGAGTGACCTGGCAGTGCTGAGGGTCGGAAACCCTCCTGGGCCGCAGCTCTCAGAATCACCTGGAGAGTGTGTTGAAAACCCATCTCCAGAAGTTCTCACTCAGTGGGCCTGGGGCAGGATGGGTGAATCTGCACGTCTGACAAGTTCACAGGAGACGCCAGGGCTGCTGGTCTAGGGGCCACACTTTTGAGAATGGCTGCTCCCTAGAGTTACCTGGAACTCTAAAAAGGTTGATGCTCGCCTCACCCCCAGACTGATTGGACAGAGGTGAGAGTTAGACTTCCAGAATTTGCAGAAATTCCCAGGTGATGTGCATGTAGATCCAGTGGAGAAGCTCTGCCCGACAAAGTCTGAAATGAAGGTACGAAGAGGTGGGGCGGAGAGCAGAGGTCCAGGAAGAAGCTGCACAGGCGAGTCACAAGTCCACACCTGGCCAATTAACAGAGCAAGGGGGTTCCTGAAACCCCTCTGGAGATGGGCCCCGGGGGTCCTCCGGAAACTTGAACTACTATCGTCCCCAGATAAAGCCACCACACCTTTGGGAGCAGGCAGCCTGACTGTGAAAGAGCAGAAGAGAGAAAAGCAAGGCTGAGGATGAGCTGGAGTTCCCACGCTTGTCCCTGTCAGGCCCTCCCAGCTCTGGCCAGGGCCAGGGGTTGAAGCAGACCCTCCTGCAGAGCTGTGGAGCGAGCTCGGGGTCATACTCCATCCCTTGCTTTTGCCAACTTGAGCAGTCTGGCATCATGTTACTATGGATTCTGCCTCTGCTGCATGCCTAGGTTTTAATTCTGGCTCTTCCATTTTAGAGAAGACGGCGGAAATGGCTTCCCCAGGAACAGATGGCCTATGGTTTTTTGGACTTCCAAACAGTCCTTCATAGTAGACAACTCTCCTCATTAAAGATCCAGCTGGGCGCAGTGGCTCGCCCCTGTAATCCCAGCACTTTGGGAGCCGAGGCAGGCGGATCACGAGATCAGGAGATTGAGACCAAACTGGCTAACGTGGTGAAACCCTGTCTCTACTGCAAATACAAAAAAATTAGCCGGGCATGGTGACGTGCACCTGTAGTCCCAGCTACTTGGGAGGCTGAGGCAGGAGAATCACTTGAATCCAGGAGGTGGATCAGCACTCCAGGCTGGGTGACAGAGCGAGACTCCTTCTCAAAAAAAAAAAGATCCAATGACAGGTCTGTCCTTTCCAAACTAGTACCTACATACCAGCTGGCGGTGAGGAGCAGCTTGACATGGTAGGGACCCTAGTAAGAAACCTTGCCTTCCTGGACCATTTGGGCCACAAGTCAGCATAAGTCACTTCTCAGTACCCTCTGCAACAGAGACGCTAAGCAGGAAGACCCCCGAGGAGCCCCTGCTAGCTTGGGAAGTGTGTGATTCTCTCCATTCTGTCCCCATAGAATCAACTGTAAAAGCTTTAGCCATTGCTTTGGTACAACTTTGGATCAGCATATAAAGATCCTGGGGTGTTCTGTGCACGTCGCGCACTCTGGGAAGTTAATGAGCAGTTTTTATCTGGCATGGCACAGGCTGTTCTTAATTTTCATAAGCTAAAACTCAGCAATTTCAAGTTCATTCGAAACATTAAGAGTCCATTTGCTCTTACTAGATAGTAGGCTCCATAAAACCTAACACCTATATATGGTAGATATTTCTGCACCAAAATAAGTGTGTAAAAATGCTGTGAAACATTTGTTAAATTAGTGACCAAAAATTTCTTCAGTGCAAAGCACTCTCAGATTTGGTTTTTATTTCCATTTCCTGTTTTCATTTACTTAAAAGTCTATGGAATTAACGTAAAGGCTGAGTTCTCAGTGAAAGAAGCCAGGCTGGCAACAGAAGGCTTCCTAGAGAAACATCTCCAACCAGCCAGGGCCGTGTTTTGGGAAGTGACTGTACCCTCTAGACTAGAAAAACAGGCCTGGCACAGTGGCTTACGCCTGTAATCCCAGCACTTTGGGAGGCCAAGGTGGGCAGATTGCTTGAGCCCAGGAGTTCAAGACCAGCCTGAGCAACATGGCAAAACCCTGTCTCTACAGAAAACACACACCCCCCCTTCAAAAAAGCCGGCATGGTGGTGCATGTCTGTGGTCCCAGCTACTCCAGAGGCTGAGGTGGGAGGATTATATATATATATACACACACATTTAAACCCCCCAGAGATAGTCAGTGTTTGACATATTACATGTAGCCTTCCTATGCAGAATTTGTGAAAAGAAACAATGCTTTAAAGGCAATTTAAGAGCCTTTTGGGCTAACACTATATCGGGAACATCTTCTCATGTCCTTATGTATTTCCTTTAAAGCGTTATTTTTAATGGTGTCACAATAATCCACCCCGTGGTTGAGCCATTATTACATAATCATTCCCCTTTGGACACTTGAGTTTGCAGTGAAATATTGAAATAACGCTGGGTTGAGCACGTTTGTGAGTACAGCTTATGGAGCTTATGACTGGTTTATTTCTAAGGATGAGTTTCTAGAAGGAGCCAAACGAGGTCCGACGCTGTGGACATTTTCAGCATCGCTGTGCCGCTCTCCAGAAGCATGCCGTGTGTATCTGTTCCTTCTCACCTCACGCCTCCCTGGGGTCACTGCCAGCCTCGCAGCCCCACAGCTCTGCTTCGATCGGGTCATTGCTTTGTTCACAGCCCTGCAGTATCCATCAGGGTTCTCCAGAGAAACAACCAGTTGTGCGTGTGTGTGTGTGTGTGTGTGTGTGTGTGTGTGTGTGTGTGTGAAATCTGAAGTGTGTAGGGCAGGCCGGTGTTCTAGAAACTCAGGCAGAAGCTCATGCTGCATTGTTGAGGTAGAATCTCTTCGTCGGGAAACCTGTTCTTTGCTCTTAGGGCCTTCAGCTGATGGGATGAGGCCCACCTGCTTTATCAAGGGTAATCGCCTTTGCTTGAAGTCCGCTGACTGTAAGTGACATCTACAAAAGCTCTTCACATCAATGCATAGGTTATGTGTGATGAAACCATTGGGCACCATGGCCTGGCCAGGTTGACATGTGAAACTGATCAGTCACCCTGCTATAACATTAATTGCCTAGAGAATTCCTTCCCAGCAAAAGCCACAAGCTGCCTCTCCTTGACGGGGTAGGGTGCGTTCTATTGGGCACTTTTGCCTTGGAAAACATAATTTCCCTAGATAAGTATTACCACTGAACCACCTGCTGAGCAGCTCAGTAGCATTTCTTGACACCAAATGGGTTTCACACAAGTTTCTCCCCTACCTGGCTCCTATGGCTGGGTGTTGGACGGGACCATGGAACCCAGTCCACCCTCTGGTCCCTTCTCCCTATAGGAATCCTAAGTTTGAAGCCAGGCTGGTTGTTCTAGCAGGCTGGTTGCCCGCCACACCCACTGCCTTTCCTTTCTCACCTCCAGCTCTGTTCTTCATTCCAGCAGAAGATCCAGCCTCACACAGTGACCCAAGGGGCTTGAACAGTGAGATTCCAGTCTTGTCCCTCCAGCCTCGTCCCTCATGGGGGAAGATACCTGACACCAGGGGTCGGGGGCAGTGGGGAGGTGGTTGAAGCAGCCTGATGGGGCTCCCATGCTACACCAGGCCTGGCATCGAAAGAGTTCCACAGAGTCCCCTCTACCTGCTATGCAGCAGGCACTGTGCTAGCCCCACACCTGCCCTCAGGGAGCTCACAGCATGAAGGGCAGACAGACGCACCAAAAACTGCTTGATACTGGGACCCATGCTGGCCAGGCATGGTGGCTTATACCTGTAATCCCAGCACTTTGGGAGGCCAAGACAGGAGAGTTCCTTGAGGCCAGGAGTTCCAGACTAGCCTAGGCAGCATAGAGAGACTGTCTGTACAAAAAACTAGAAAAAAAGGCACAGTGGCATGTGCCTGTGGTCCCAGCTACTCAGAAGGCTGAGTTGGGAGGATCACTTGAGCCCAAGAGGTTAAGGCTGCAGTGAGCTGTGATCATGCCACTGAATTCTAGCCTGGGTGATAGAGGCCTCGTCTCTTTAAATATATATGTCAATATGTGACCACATAACTGGAAGTAAATCACTCCCCAGCAATTGCATAGCATTTCACAGGTTTAAATAAAATATTGGTTGACTGCTTATTTGTTATTTTCATCCCCTATTCCTTCCTGTCTCCATTGTTAAACACAATTATTGGCATAAAAGAGGTTTTTAATATCCATTTTTAGACTGTATTCTAGCCTGGGCAATAAAACAAGAATCCCATTCTCTCTCCCTCTTTCTCTTCCTCT
>PVKP010007585.1:0-76518 GCA_004027715.1 Plecturocebus donacophilus | reverse complement strand
TATTGTGAAATACCATGTGATATCCTCACATTACGGGTACTTATTTCCAATTTGTATAGTTTGGGTAAAAACGACAGAGTAAGAATACATAGGCATACATAATTATTTTGGTTTTACCTTATGAGTAAATCATTCAAAATTTTATGAGTCACCCTTCCTATGTTTAAGTGCATATTTGCCACCTTTTAAGTCCATTATACAAACAAATTTGGTGAATTAACTTGAGTACTTTCTGTCTCATCTTAAAACCCTCATTAGACACTGATGAATATGCTAAGCTGTAGCATCTTGCTATCTCCCATGACATTTAACTTTAGTCACCTGACCACACAGGAATGCTGAGAAAGAGTTTGATTATTTGCTGAGATTATACATGTTAAACCGAACGCACATGATGTGATGAGATAAATCATAAGAACACTCTATGCTTAGTTGGTAGCCCATGAATATAATATTTGGTTCCCTTAAGACAAAGAGTCCTTTTAAAATTATATTCTCTAGTCAATTCAGAGAGTCTGATTTTTCCTAGTTATCACATGTCTGTCTCTTTTTTTCCTGTTCTTTCTACGCATCCCAAAGCTTGTCACTCACTGTCATGGAAAATTTCATAATTTTCTTAGACGTCATCTGGCGTACCTTTTTGTTTAGTTTGGTCTTATGCACTTTTAGGTTTTGTTTTCTCATTGAACTTTCCACTCTATTAACACCAATATTACACATGTCTCTTGTTATATGCTTTATGATCATATATCCATTTTGAATGGTCAATATAAGTAAAGATTTCTTACTAATTAGAAAGTTTATTATAACCATTTCAATGTAATATCATCAGGAATTTTTAGCCTCATTTGTTTTATAATATTCTTTCAAGTTTACTCTTATAGCAAGTCAATTACATATTGTTTCAAACAGTGGACTGGGAAGTACTTGCAAAACCTAGATAAATGGTCATTTTCTACAGAGTTTTTGATTTTATATCCAAGGATTTTCTAATGTATTTTCTATTGACTATGTATATGATTCTGTGGGTAGAAAGATGTGTGAGAAATTCACAGCACTCAGACTTTGTTATCACCTTGAAGAAATTCACATATATGTGTACACAAGGTCTTACTAGCATTAAACAATGAGTTATGAAAAAAATAATTCTCTTCTTTCATACTTCCAATTGTTCTCCATTGCCTAAATAATCAAAGAATTATCATAACCTGGCACTTGTTAACCTCTATAGGCTTTTTTGTTTCTGTTTCTCAGGTTCACTTTTATCTCTATCATTAATTTAAAAAGTAACCCGAGGCCAGTGTAGAAACGTATAAAAAATACAGAAAAATAGAAGAAAGTGAAAATTTCCCTAATCACAGTACGATGGGAAAACTATCATTAATATTTTCTGTGTAAGCATATAGCCTATCTCTATGTATATTTAAAGTTACATGGCTGGGCCACAATGGTTCCAGCCTGTAATCCCACCTATAATCAGCACTTTGGAAGGCTGACACAGGTAGATCATCTAAGGTCAGGAGTTCTAGACCAGCCTGACAAATATGGTGAAACCATGTCTCTACTAAAAATACAAAAATTAGTTGGGCATGGTGGTGTGCACCTGTAGTTGCAGCTACCCAGGAGGCTCAGATAGGAGAATTGCTTGAACCAAGGAGGTGGAGATTACTGAGATCTCACCTCTGTACTCCAACCTAGGTGAAAAGTAGATACTCTATTTAAAAAAAAAAAAAAAAAAAAGAACTGCATTTGATAACAATACCAAAATAGAGTCCCATGTATTTTAAAACCTAAATATAGTTACCAGCATTTCCTGTCTCTTTGGATATGATTTTACTATTTTATTATCCTATCCCACTTCATATATGCTGTACAATTTAACTAATTTCATGTTTAGATGTTTAGTTTTTATCTAACTTTTCACCTGAATCCTTATGCACATATCTGCTTATTCTTACAAATAAATACCTAGAGGTTAGATGTTGGCAAAAAAGAGATTGAACTTGTTTTTATTGGCTTATTAGCCATTTATAATTTGTTTTGTCCAGGATGCCTTTGTTCATTAGTCTACTGATAGCATTGCATTTTATCTTATAAACTATTAAACCTTTATATTATCAAAAATCTGTTTATAGAATATGAACATTTCACATTTCATTTGTCATTTTCCTAATTATTATTTTTACATAAGAGCTTTATATTTTTTGTTTCTGTTGCATATTTAGGTGTATATTAATTTGGGGTTTTTTGCTTACATCTATGAGACATTTGGAGTTAAATCTGCATACAGTATATGAGATAAGCTTTGAGGTTATTATGTATTTTTGTTCCTCCTTTTTGCTTTTACATATAGAAAGCAAGTTGTTTCAGCATCATTTATTGAAAAGATTATTCTTTCCTCTTAAATTGCTTTGACACTTCTGCTGAAATTCAGTTGATCATATATGTGTGAGTTTTATTTTTGGTCTCTTTATTCTGTTGCAAACATCTATTTGTCTACCGTTATGCAAATAACACACTGTCTTGGTTACTATAGGTTTATAATAAGACTTTTTTTTTCCCTTCATATTTCTTCTGGGTAAGTCCTTTGTGTTTCCCTGAAAATTTTAGAATCATCTCGTTAATTTCTAAAAATACAACAACAATAATAGCTACTGTGACTTTGATTGGAAGTGAATCGATAAATGAATTTGGAGATGGTTGATATCCTAACAATATTGAGTTTTCCAATCCATGATTATGGTGCATCTCAAATTTTCTAAGTTTTCATCTTTGAGTTTTTAATGTACAGATTTTGCACATCTTTTTTTTAAAATTCATCCCTACTTGATATATTTGATTCTAAGTGCTACTTTAAATTTTAATTTCCAATTGTTTGTGTCTAGCACATATAAATTTTAATGATTTATGTAACACTATCTTGTATTCTATGATTTTACCAAACTTGTGATAGGTAGTTTTGCTTATTATATTCTGTAGAATTTAATGGCAATGATGACTAAGTCATCTTCAATGAAAGACAACTGACTGTTCCTTTCTAATCTGAATGTCTTTTATTGGCTTTTAATTCCTCATTTAATTGGATAGACTCATCCAATTATAAGGCAATACTCATATAAGAGATAAGAACAGACAATCTTTGCTTGCTACTTATTTTAGAGGGAAAATATTTATTTTTTCACTATTAATTTTGATTTTAGCTATATATCATATAGATTTTTGTTCTTGTTTTTGTTTTTTAGTTAAAATTACATTTTTTTTTTTAATGTTAAACCAACTCCACATTCTTGGCAACATTTGACTTGAACATAATGTACTATTATTTGTATTTCAGTCAGAATTTATTTAATAAAAATGTATTTGAATTTTTGCATCTATGTTCGTAAGGACACCTTTATAGTTTTCTTAGATTTTTTTTAGAACTGTTTGGATAGAATCCTCTTATTTCTTTTTCAAATATGTTAGAGAATTTGCCAGTGAATTCATCAGGACCTGTAGATTTTTTTTCTCTTATCTTCTTGAGTGATATTTGCTAGTTTCTTATTTTTAAAGAAGTCGGTCTTTATTTTTATACTGTCTTTACTATATATGGCAATTATTAATCATTATTACTATTAGCACATGAATAGCAGCTCTTCCTTTCTAGAATTGATGTGGCCTTTATTCTATTTATACTTACTCAGTTTTTGGGAAGAAAATTGGATTCTAGGAGGAGAAAAGACACGTAATATAAATTGTTTACATAGGAGTCTTCCTCATACTTTTGTTTGACTTTTTTCTTCGAGATGGAGTCTTGTTCTTGTCACTCCAGCTGGAGTGCAGTAACGCAATCTTGGCTCACTCTAACCTCCTCCTCCCAGGTTCAAGTGATTCTCCTGCCTCAGCCTCCCAAGTAGCTGAGACGACAGGCACCCACCACCACGCCTGGCAAATTTTTGTGATTTTAGTAGAGACGGGGTTTCACTATGTGGGCCAGGGTGGTCTCAAACTCCTGACCTCAGGTGATCCACCCACCTTGGACTCCCAAAGTGCTGGGATTACGGGCATGAACCACCATGCCCAGCCTTTTCCTTTGTTTGGTTTTTTCTTTGTTAACTTTTAAATCCATAATATAGTTAGTAGGCTTCTGTGTACCCTGGCTATCATATTCTCTTTCCTACCACGAATTCTGTAGGCTTCTTTACTGGGATGGTTTTGTATTTGCCATTGCTGGGATACTAAGGGATTTACTGGCACATGACCAGTTTTTATTTGTAACGGTCACAATGGCAGGCTTGCAATTTTAGTCACAAGGCCACTTTAGCACTACCCAAGACTCAGGATGGGTTACTTGCTTTTGTGCCCAGTCACATGGCTAGTGGTTGATTGTTAACTTTTTTGTGATTGTTTAACAGAAAGAACAATTCCTCGATTGTATGAAGCTTTATGCAGGTAGCCCAGTTCCTGTTCTCTGCTATGAACAGTGCCTATTTTTTCTGCACAGGTTTTTCACTTTTATCAATTTTTTTTTCAAATTGATACATAATAATTGCACATATGTTGACAATGAGAATCCAGATTTTAGGCCAGAGACTGATTCTGCATCTTTCAGCTTCAAACCTGGTCCACTTCTATGGGTTTAAATTTCCTTCTCATTTCTGAACCTTGGAGATGAGCTTTTATTGTTTTTGCACCTTTTACATACAACTCAAGACATGTTTAAATAAATTTCACAGTCTTCTCAAACTCTGTTATATACATTCACTTCTCAAGCACTATTAAGTGATGGTTAAAAATGAAAAATTACATCATCCATAGCCTCCTACTTTCTAATAGCTGTACATCCCAGCAATGTACTGCTCTCTTTAAAAAAAGTTTAGCAAGAAAACAAATTAAAGAATCTCTGTAAAACACTGACTTTCAAACATGAGAGGCAAAAATTATTTTTTTCCACAATATACTCAGTATTGATGGTATGGATAAAAATATCTCTTTAGAACTATTACCTTGAGAACTTAAGAATTTGAGATCATCTTATCTTAATTCTGTGTGGGAGGACTACCTCTGACAAGCTTAATTTTTTTGCTCCAGATAACTCACCTCTCAACTTGTCAAGTCTCTGATGTGAGATCCAGCATTAAACAAAGAGTCACATTGAAAGACTTACACCAGTGAAAGAGTTTAAAGTAAGGTAAGATATGGCGCTCGTTAACGAAGAAAAAAAGTTCTGTAGCCTCAGTGGTAATTCTACCTCTTTTCTGAAAATAATTTACAAATGTGCTTTATCTAATTTAGTCAAGCCTTTGTTATAACTCTGGATAAATACGAAAGGAAATCTAATTTTTCTGCTTCCATCACAGTTCTTCAGTTCTGCTTTTGAAAGACTGTATTATTTTTTAAACATTTTATATTAAAATGAGCTGGAATGATAGATATTTGTTATTTAAACCCAATCGAGTCAACGTGGCCCCACTGCCACCTTTTCATACAACAGAGACTATGTGCTTTTTGAAGGCTTTAAGACAACTTTCATTCATCTGGCTGAACACTCAGGGGTCTGGCTTCCTGAAGCCTACTCCAGTTCCTTCATTCTCTTTGAGAAATGCATAGGTATTTAAACAGCACAGTATACAATTTTAACTTGATATATCTGTTGCTCTTCTATACTTTACTTTGTATCTAGACAGCCATTGTCTAAGGAAAAATAGGCAATTTTATTGTTTGTAAGAAAACAGCAATTATTTATCAATAGCTGTCCTGTACTGCCTATGAAGTAGCTCAATGTCTAGTACAAATTGGTCATCAATAAATAATATTCGTTACTAATATATTAATATTAATTATTAGCAATATCATAAAAATCACCATCTGTATCTTCTATATTTGGAAATCACTACTCTGCTAATATTCTTACCTCTCTTCCTTTTTCGCTTTATCTTCCCTCCTTTTTTTTCTCAAATTTCTCAACAATTTTCTCTTCTCTCCTACTCTGCAAATCAATTTTTGTTGTAACTGGATGACCCCCCATGCCTACTGTAGATGTTTTTATTTTAAAGGTTCTAAAAGGTCAAGCCCAGAAAATTAATTTTTGTATGCAATGGAATATATATTGGAAATTTTGTCCTTTTTACCTTTATTTCTTGTTTGTTTATGTGTCTATGACAACACAAGCATTAAAGAGTACTGAGGTCAAATATTGGATGTTAAGTTAGTGCATGCAAGATTCTGGTACACTACTAGGCAAAGAGTAAACATTAAATAAAGAGCTGAAGATGACGGTCGTGATAGGTGTGATACACCTTTGCCTCTTCGTGGAATTTGGATTTCTTCCAATGTTTAGATGCAATGAGTCTATGACATTTAATAATGATATTAATGAATAGGTGTTATTAAGAAGTTTAACTTCAAAAAAAGCAACATGCTGTAATATATTTCCTTCTAAAAATAAACTCTTTTTAACTCCTTGATCTTCACACAACTGCCTTTTTATATATCAAAATAAAGAACTGTGAATCATTAAAAATGCTCCCACTTTGAAAAGTCTAGAAAGAACATTTTGAAAGATAAAAATGTTCTGATCTAAGCCCAAAGAAATAAGCATTGTTTGACCCGGCCTTTCACAAGTTTGACTTTTTTGTAGTCTAATAACTTACAAAATAACTTACAAAATGCCATTTTCCAAATCTGAGCTGTATTTTGAGTTTCAGAAACTCGAATGTCTAAAACAACAAAATATATTCCATACCTGCTCCCCCCACAACAAAATCTGATTTCTCAAAAATCACTTACTTGCTGAGGTCTTGTCTTGTATGTCAAGTTCTTGCCGGAAGTCAATTTTTATTGCCAGGTTATAAACCTCTAAAATAGTAGCTCTATTATGAAAACAGACACAACCTTAGCCATATATGAATGGCACAAGTATAATACTGTGAACACAGCATCAGCTATTAGCTCAAATAGCTTGATTTTGCCCCATTGTTGCTCATTGTCCCTTATACATTTGCTATAATGCCTGTGGTGCCTTTCAATACTACTTAACTATAGGCTGTCCTCCAGGAAATGTCAGGCACAGCCACCTCTGGTGAGATGCAGACATGTGCTACTTAGCACTAGTTTGTCACTGAGATATTAACTTGATACACATAAATTTTTTTTCTGTAAAAAATACACTCCTTTACCAAAAGAACAGGATCCCCCTCCAAGCTATGTTGTAATATCAAGCTGCTGACTGGTATCATTACAGCCTATTGTTTTCAGGTAGTTTGCTAATGAGGTACATGTCTGAACCAAAATGCTGTTTACAGAGCAAGGAGGGAAAAGTGTTATTTTTTCCCATTTGTTTTTTTTAACTTAACTCATTCTTTAAATCTTGATTGTGTTGGTGCTTTAGTTGAATGTGCACCATTATAGCAGGGTTTTATGTAATGATGTGATGGATAACAGCCTAATCAAGCTGAATTATAAAATCTCAAGCCCTTGGTGAGTTATCAGTGTGAGCAGGGGCATCAAGCTATGCACACAATAAGGTCTTCTTTGAGACTGACTCTCAGAGTCTCCCAACAGGTGAGGAAGAAATGCCTGTCTTCAGGGTAGTAAGAAACTTCAGAAACAAGCGGGAGGTATGCAGAGAAACATATTTGCAAGATTTCTGGGTCATAGTAGTAGCTCTAAACAAAGACAGGCACAGTTTAATAACAGATATGGTTTTCCTTACTTCATTTTAGATGCAAAGAATTCTGGAAGCAAATTCATGTAAAAGACACGCTTTCTGGCAAAAATAGGTACAGCACTTTGCATTAACAATACTAATTGTGGCTGAACTGGGGAAGATGGCCAAATAGGAACAGCTCTGGAGTGCAGTTTCCAGCGAGAATGCAGAAGCCACTGCAGGTGATCCCCAGGCCAGGAGGGTCTGGAATGGACCTCCAGCAGTCCTGAAGCAGAGGAGCCTGACTGTTAGAAGGAAAACTAAAAAACATAAAGAAATAACTTCATCATCAACAAAAAAGACACCCACTCAGAGACACCATCCGAAAGTCACCAACTACAAAGACCACAGGTAGATAAATCCACAAAGTTAGGAAGAAACCAGTGCAAAAAGGGTGAAAACACCCAAAACCAGAATGCCTCTCCTCCTCCAATGGATCACAACTCCTCACCAGCAAGGGAACAAGGCTGGAGAATCAGACTCATGAATCGACAGAAACAGGCTTCAGACAGTAGGTAATAACAAACTTCTCTGAGCTAAAGGAACATATTCTGACATAATGCAAAGAAACTAAGAACCTTGAAAAAAGGTTTGACAAAATGCTAGTGAGAATAAACAGCTTAGAAAGAACACAAATGAATTGATGGAGCTAAAAAAACAATACGAGAACTTCACGAAGCATACACAAGTTTCAATGGCCGAATTGACCAAGCAGAAGAAAGGAATTCAGAGACTGAAGATCAACTCAATGAAATAAAATGAGAAGGCAAGAATAGAGAAAAAAGAGTGAAAAGAAATGAACAAAGCCTCCAAGAAATATGGGATTATGTAAAAAGACCTAATCTACGTTTGATAGGTGTACCTGAATGTGACGAAGAGAATGAATCCAAGCTGGGAAATACTCTTCAGGATATTATCCAGGAAAACTTCCCCAGCCTAGCAAGGCAGGCCAATATTCAAGTCCAGGAAACACAGAGAATACCACAAAGATATTCCTCAAGAAGAGCAACCCCAAGACACATAATTGTCAGAAATTAACTCAGAATCTCACAACTTCATGGAAAATGAACAACTAGCTCTTGAATGTTGACTGGATAAACAATGAAATGAAGGCAAAAATAAAATGTTCTAGAAAACCAACAAGAACGAAGACACAACATACCAGAATCTCTGGGACACATTTAAAGTGGTGTCTAGAGGAAAATTTATAGCAATAAATGCCCAAATGAGAAGCAAGGAAAGATCTAAAATCGACATCCTATCATCAAAATTGAAAGAGCCAGAGGAGCAAGATCAAAAAATCTCAAAAGCTAGCAGAAGACAAGAAATAACTAAGATCAGAGCAGAACTGAAGGAGAGAGAGACACAAAAAAACGCTTCAAAAAATCAACAAATTCAGGAGCTTGTTTTTTAAAAAGAGCAACAAAATAGACCACTAGCCAGATAAATAAAAAAGAAAAGAGAGAAGAATAAAATTGTTGCAATAAAAAATGATAAAGGGGATATCACCACCAAGTCCACAGAAATTCAAACTACCATCAGAGATTGCTACAAACAACTCTATGCACATAAACAAGCAAACTTGGAAGAAATGGATGAATTCCTGGATACTTGCGCCCTCCCAAAACTAAACCAGGAAGAAGTCGAAACCCTGAATAGACCAATAACAAGGGCTGAAGTTGAGGAAGCAATTAATAGCCTACCAACCAAAAAATACCCAGGTCCAGATAGGTTCACAGCTGAGTTCTACCAAACATACAAACAGGAGGTGGTACCAGTCTTTCTGAAACTATTCCAAACAATCCAAAAAGAGGTAATCCTTCCCAAATCATTTTATGAGACCAACGTCATCTTGATACCAAAACCCAGCAGAGACTCAACAAGAAAAGAAAACTTCAGGCCAATATCCATGATGAACATAGATGCAAAAATCTTCAATAAAATACTGGCAAACCGATGGCAACAGCACATCAAAGAGCTTATCCATCACAATCAAGTAGGCTTCATCCCGGGGATGCAAGGCTGGTTCAACATAGGCAAATCTATAAATGTAATCCATTAAACAAGCAGAACCAAAGACAAAAACCACATGATTTTCTCAATAGATGCAGAGACAGCCTTCGACAAAATTCAACAGGCCTTTATGCTAAAAACTCAATAAACTAGGTATTGACGGAATATATCTCAAAATAATAAAAGCTATTTACTATAAACCCACAGCCAATATCATACTGAATGGGCAAAAACTGGAAGCATTCCCTTTGAAATCTGGCACTAGACAAGTATGCCCTCTCTCACCACTCCTATTCAATATAGTTTTGGAAGTTCTAGCCAGAGTAATCAGGCAAGAAAAAGAAAAAAGGATATTCGATTAAGAAAGGAGGAAGTCAAACTGTCTCTATTAATAGATGACATGATTGTATATTTAGAACATCTCATCATCTCAGCCTAAAATCTCCTGAAACTGATAAGGAACTTCAGCAAAGTCTCAGGATACAAAATCAACGTGCATAAGTCACAAGCATTCCTGTACACCTATAACAGACTTAAAGAGAGCCAAATCAAGAATGAACTGCCATTCACAATTGCTACAGAGAAAATAAAATACCTAGGAATACAACTAACAAAGGATGTGAAGGACCTCTTCAAGGAGAACTACAAACCACTGCTCAAGGAAATAAGAGAGTACACAAAAAGATGGAAAAACATTCCATGCTCATGGTTAGGAAGAATCAATATCGTGAAAACAGCCATACTGGCCAAAGTAATTTATAGATTCAGTGCTATATCCATCAAGCTATCTATGACTCTCTTCACAGAACTGGAAGAAACCATCTTAAACTTCATATGGAACCAAAAGGGAGCCCCCATAGCCAAGTCAATTCTAAGCAAAAAGAACAAAGCTGGAAGCATCACACTACCTGACTTCAAACTACACTACAAGGCTACAGTAATCAAAACAGCACGGTACTGGTACCAAAACAGAGATATAGACCAACAGAACAGAACAGAGGCCTCAGAGGCAACGCCACACATCTACAACCATCTGATCTTTGACAAACATGACAAAAACAAGCAATGGGGAAAGGACTCCCTGTTTAATAAATGGTGTTGGGAATACTGGCTAGCCATGTGCAGAAAGCAGAAACTGGACCCCTTCCTGACACCTTACACTAAAATTAACTCCAGATGGATTAAAAATTTAAACATAAGACCTATCACCATAAAAACCCTAGAGGAAAATCTAGGCAAAACCATTCAGGACATAGCCATAGGCAAGGACTTCATGACTAAAACACCAAAAACATTGGCAACAAAAGCCAAAATAGACAAATGGGACCTAATTAAGCTCCAGAGCTTCTGCACAGCAAAAGAAACAATCATCAGAGTGAATTGGCAACCAACAGAATAGGAAAAAAATGTTTGCAATCTACCCATCTGACAAAGGGCTAATACCCAGAATCTACAAAGAACTAAAACAGATTTACAAGAAACAAACAAACAAACCTATTCAAAAGTGGGCAAAGGATATGACCAGATACTTTTCAAAAGAAGACATAAATGAGGCCAAAAAACATGAAAAAATGCTTGTCATCACTGGTCATTAGAAAAATACAAATCAAAACCACACTGAGATATCATCTCACGCCAGTTAGAATGGGGATCATTAAAAAATCTGGAGACAACACATGCTCAAGAGGATGTGTTGAAATAGGAGCACTTTTACACTGTTGGTGGGAGTGTAAATTATTTCAACCATTGTGGGAGACAGTGTGGCGATTCCTCAAGGACATAGAAATAGAAATTCCATTTCATCCGGCAATCCCATTACTGGGTATATATCCAAAGGACTATAAATTCTTCTATTATAAAGACACATGCACACATATGTTCACTGCGGCACTGTTTATAATAGCAAAGACCTGGAACCAACCCAAATGCCCATTGATGATAGACTGGACAGGGAAAATGTGGCAGATACACACCATGGAATAGTATGCCCCCATAAAAAAGGAAGAGTTCATGTCTTTATAGGGACATGGATGAACCTGGAAACCATCATTCTCCGCAAACTGACACAAGAACAGAAAATCAAACACTGCATGTTCTCACTCATAGGTGGGTGTTGAACAATCAGAACACACAGACACAGGGAGGGGAGCATCACACACTGGGTTCTGTTGGGGGGACTATATATATATTTTTTAAAACCAATTCTAATTGTTATGGTAACTGTCAGCTGAAGTTGCTGAAGATTAGTGAATTCTAATAAGATCTATAAATATTTATGGCTAATAATTTTATCACAATATAGCCAACATCCTAAAAATAATTTCTTAGTAAATATGTAAGCATCAAGTCTGAATAAAACAAAATAAGAACATTATTTTAGCATATTTTCTTTGCTATTATCCTATTTGATATGAAATCAAATGTTGGCAATTTAGGTACATCTGCTTATATTTTGAAGGATCATGACCTGTGAAAACAGGCAACAATGGAGATCATATGACTGGTTTTCTCCATCTTCAAAATAGTCTAACAAAAAGTTTCAAATAGGACAACAGGTTTCTAATTGTAATCCAAATTATAAAAGAAGTCATGGAAAGTCTTTCTTCAATCCCAGGTACATACTCAAGAAATCAGCACTACAATGTCTGAGTTTACCGAAATTCCAATATGCACCCACAACACACACGATTTAAGTATAGGAGCAGTGATGTAACTGCCTAAAACTGTAGGTGAGTGTATTTGATTTTTATCATTGCCTCAACAAATCACCAGAAATTTAGCATCTTAAAGCAAATTCCATTCATTATCTCACGGCTTCCAGAAGTCAGAATCTCAGCAGGTTCGTGGGGGTCTCTGCTTCATGTCTCACAAGGCAGAAATTAAGGTATTGGCAGGTCTTTGTTTCTTTTCGGAAGTTGTAGTGAAGAATCCATTTACTTGTTCATTCAGGTTGCTGGCAGAATTCATTTCCATGCAGTTTTAATACTGAAGTCCCAGTTCTTTGTGGGCTGTCAGCTGAGGGCCTTTCCAAGCTTTAGAGGCCTCCTGCACACTTTGGCTCATGGCCTCCTTTCTCCATCTCAAAAGCCAGTAACAGCAAGTTGAGTCTTCCTCATGCCAAATTTCTCTAACACACACATGCACATGCACACAAACACACACACACACACACACACACGCTTTGACTCTTCTATTCTGACTCTGCTTCCTCTTTGTATGCCTTTACTGGCCCATGTGATTACACTGACCCACCTGAATAATCCAGGATCATCTTCCTACACTGAGGTGCCTATATTCACTCCATCTGCCCAGTACCTTTTGCCAAAGAAGGTAACATACAAAGGCATAATGTAGAGTGGAATGGTGGGGGTGTATCAGTCTGTTTTCCTTTTTCTATAAAGAGCTACCTCAGGCTGGGTCATTCATAAAGGAAAGAGGTTTAAAATTGGCTCACAGTTTCACAGGCTATACAGGAAGCATGGCCTCAGGAAACTTACAATCATGTCAGATGGAAAGCAAAGGGCAAGCAGACACGTCTTACATGGCCAGAGTAGGAGGACAAGAGTGAGGCAGGAGGTGCTACACACATTTAAACAACCAGATTTTGTGAGAACTCATTATCATGAGAACAGCAAGGGGGAAATCCACCCCCACGATCAAGTCACCTCCCATCAGGCCCCTCCTCCAATACAGAGGATTACAATTTGCCATGAGATTTGGGTAGGGACACAAATCCAAACCAAAGCAGGAGGGAGACAAGTGGGTGGGAACATACAAACCAAAATGCTGCCTAGCATAGAGTGTATTATGTTCTTATCTCTAAGTTACTATCACTTGCTTCATGACATTGTCCGTTACTCAAAAGGAAGAGTTCTAATTTTTATAAACTAGGTAAAATAAACTTTATTTTCTGAATGAGTTTCCAAAATTTTAGTTTGATCAGAATTATATGACTCACCGGTCATCTAGTTCAACAAACTCACTTTCTTTGATCTTTTATCCTCTACTAGAATACCAAACATGTGCTTTGGAACAAAATATGAGCATCCACTCTCATTGTCTTTGAATAATAGAATTTTAAATATATTTCAAAAAGACTACGAAGACATTATGGGAAAGCATCATATCTTTCATATTAATTTGTTGAGCAAAAATCAAGATGAGAGAATTTCTCTGTGATCCACATCCTGCTAAAAATAGCACTTTGCATTATGGAAATATTTACTTGAAAGTTCATATATTTTAAAAAACTTGACTCACAATCAAGATAACTCAACATGGAAATCTGTTCATCAGCCTATTGCTGTCTCCATTATATTTTCTTGGTGATAGAAATTTCTGCACAAGCTGGGCGTGGTGGCTCATGCCTGTAATCCCAGTACTTTGGTAGGCTGAGGTGGGCAGATCGCCTGAGGTCAGGAGATTGAGACCAGTCTGGTCAACGTGGTGAAACCCTGTTTCTACTAAAAATAAAAATTAGCCAGGCATGATGGTGCCTGCCTCCAATCCCAGCTACTCGGGAGGCTGACGCAGAAGAATTGCTTGAACCCAGGAGACAGAGTTTGCGCCATTTCACTCCAGCCTGGGCAACAGGAGTGAAACTCCATCTCAAAAAGAAAAAAAGAAGAAAGAAAAAAGAAATCTCTGCACAAAGAGATCTCCATGAGACACTAAAAACAACTCATAAACTGCCTTTAGCAACTGACAATAACCTGGCTTGCATGGCAACCTTGGCACATTCCAAGCAAGACCAACCAACCAAAATTATGTTGGTATGACAGGTAGATAATACAACAGCTACTGCAACAACATGCTTGGAGAAATTACAGGGAAGCCTCCAAGACAAGACTTCCTGTTCATTTCACTCTGGTTATCACATCCATGACAAAGGGAATATAGGTGGTAGACTACAGTGCACTATCAACTGAACGTGAGGACTGGAAGAAAAGCATCCCAGTTTGAGCAGGTAATAATAGATGCTCAACAGGTAGAGATCGCAAAAAAAATTATAAGATCCATTTAATAGAAACAAGTAATCCCTTTGGGGGAAAAATATGGCCTTTTTATTATGTATTTGAATTGTTTGGATTAAGAAACAGAGGAGATGGCTACAACTTGTAGGATGAGATGATAATTGTTTTTATTGCTCTTCCAGAAACATTAAAGAAATATCATTAAACTGAAAATTAAAATTAAACTGAAATTGTGTGTGTGTACGTGTGTGTGTGTGTGTGTGTGTGTGTGTGTGTGTGTGTGTGAAGCTATTTCCAGTCTTGACTTTTTTTTCTCCTACTGGATGAGCATATTGGAATATCTCTTTGAAAGGATTCTGCTTCTCTGAGAAAAGTCAACTTTACAAAATCTCAAGATTTTTTATGATATAGAAAGTAATTATGATTGAACAGACCTTAACTTACTTGGGGGGTATGCAGAAGACTTGTTGAGGTTGACAATTATAGGTTTTTTTTATTGTAAGAATTATGAGACACATTTTATAATAAAATAGATTAAAAATCTACATTTAAAGATCGTATTTACAGTAAAAGCTACATTCGCTCCCTGGGTATTTTTACCATCTATTCAAAGGCTAATACATGTTCTGCTTCTCACTGAAGTTATATAAATAATATTCTTGGTAACAGAGGCCAACTATTGGGTTAAAGTTAACCAAAACACATTCTTTGTCAAGTGTGAAAACCTTGCCTTGACCTTTACACAATTTTTTTTTCAAATGAAGAATTAATGTTTTCCAAAACAGTTATACAATGATGTGGGAACTGTATTAGTTTAAGGTTAAAAACTCCTGACACTGTGAATGAGACGCTTATTTTCTAGTATTCATTTGCATGATTAAAAGGAACTCCTTCCCTAGCTGAAATTTGGGGGCAAATGGTCATGGTATCTATTCATAGTAGTTGTTTATAATGTCTTGCTTTTAAAATTTTAGTGCATTCAAATATTAGTCAAAGGAAAAAACACAAAACCATGTAATCTCTATGTTAGAAAAAATTACCCTAAAGATAATTTATGCCAATACTTTCTCCATTACATGGTCTTTCTAAAATTTTCCAGATCCCATATAACCCCTCCCATTCTCCTAACAATCATGGAAAATCCACAAGCCTTTGACATTTCTAAGTACTTCTAATTTTCAGAAAGGTTTCGTTATAGTGAGCCAAAATATGTCTTTTTGCTTTACTGTTGTTTGGATCAAACTGGTAATTTCACCTCTCTGAGCTTTTATTTCTTCTGCCACTTCTATGACCTTAAGTAATGTAAGGTGAAACTCTCAGAGCCTTCCTTCTCTCCCATACTATCTATCTGTTTAATCTTGAGTAAGATATATATCATTCCTAAGTCCTTAAATCTTCATCTGTATATGAAAATAGTAAAGTTGCTCTGAAAGATTACCAAAGATAATTTGCATAAAATTCTTTAAAAGAATTTCTGGAACAAAGAAAGCACTGACAAAATATGAGTGACTGTTTCTGCCCTCCTTTTGACCTAATCACATTTTCAATATCCCGATCTTTCTTAGCTAGAGTCCTCCAAAAAAAGCAAAAATTAACACAGTGAATCAAAAATTAAAGTGCTGTAATCTATTTGGGAGGTGTAAGCCCAGGATGGAGAGGGTGAGGGGAGGAAAAGCATGAGTCTGTTGCTGAGATGCCTGCTGCTTCCCAAAGTGTCTCAGAAATAGTGAAAGGCGAACAGCCTTGTGCTTCCTCCGCACGTGGGACTTCACTAGGTTCACTGCAGCAAGAATCCTAACTGGTAGCTGGACACGGAGGGAAGAAACGAAGGAAAACTTATATTCGTGGAGATCTTAAGTCTCCTGTTTCTCATTTGCCTTCTATGTCCAGCTGGTTTCATCTAGCTCCCAAGCAGCTGCTTAGGAAGTCAGATGTCAAGTTTTGTGATGTGTTATTTCAACAGAGTACAGAAGCGAAGAAAAGTTATCTGTGTTGGTTAGGGCCAACTAAAAAGGATTAGGAAATCTGAGAAACAACTGAAGAATGCCCCAATTATTGTAAACGTAATCCTTTCAGAATTTCCTAGATAGATGAGACATCAGAAGACTAAACTCCTTTTAGTTATTGTTGCTATTTTGTTATTGTTTTAGTCCTATTAAATTTGTCTAGAAATCACAAAACAGGTCCACATTGTTAACTTATTTTTATAAACATGCCACCAGACCATTATTATTATTTTAACATTGCTGCCATACCATACTATATCCCTCATCTTAACTCATTACTATTGTAGACTTTCCAAAATCTGTCTCAAATTCATTTTCCATATTGAACACTAATTTACAATCTCTTCACTCTAATAACTTGAACTATTCCTTCTACCTAAGCCTTCTCCTCTGAGTAAACTTTGTCAATGATATGTAGAATGCACTCTTTCAAAAATTTGTGAAAGACCATTTCTGAGTCCTTATATCATTTTTACATGGAAATAATGAAGTTGCTGTGAAAGATTATGAATAATTTGCATAAAATACTGAGAAGAAATTTGAATTGTATATCCAAGCCCTTCTTTTAGAACAAGTTACAATGCTATCTTCTTCATCAAGTTGTATCATGCCCCTAGGTGGAAGTACTGTTTTTTCTTTTTACATAAAAAGTTTTGTAGTTAGTAGTCTGAATTGAAGATTTAGAGCTATGAGAGATATCATGGAAGAGACTTCTAATATTCTATTGACTCCTCACCTTTCTCCTCTTCTAAGATCTGCTTCTCACCTCATAAATTTCCAGCAGCTCTGGGAGTTCTGTACTCTCTCTATATCAGCCTTTGCCCAATCAAGTTAAAATATGAACCACATATACCATTTTAAATTTCCTAGCACTTATGTTAAAAAAAGTTTTAAAAGAGGCAAAAATAATTTTAATATATTTTATTTAACCCAATATATCCAAAATGTTAATATTTTAATATGCCTCCATATGAAATTATTAATAAGATATTAGATGGTTTTTCCATACTGTTTTAAAAATCTGCTGTGTATTTAATACAACACATTTAAATTTACGTTAGCCACATTTCAGGTGTTCAATAATCACATTTGACTAATGATTCCCATAATTAACAGCGTACCTCTGCTGCAAATCACTTTATCTCTTCCAACGTCCAACTCCCAAACTCTTATAGCCAAATCTCTTGAATTGTTTTTCTATTACACATGCATTTTCTTCCTAAGTATTCATGAATTACATAAGGAGAAATCCTATGTCCTTATTTATTTACTTATTGATTTATTTACTCATGCACCTAATTAAGATTTGATACACATTTATCAATTGATTAATACTTGACTCTAGACTTTTGCAATATCCCTTGTTAATTCCTGTATCTTTTTATTGTGTTTTCTATACTTTCTTTAGATTGATTGTGGCTTTAATCTGATTTGCCATGATTATGACAATCTGGGAAACAATTGAATAGAAATAGCATAGAAACGTGTTCAAGTCTTTGATTGACCTGTGATTGACCTGTGACAATCTATGTGTTTCACATAGTAACTTAATATCATTATATCTTTATTTGTAAAATAACAAGTATTCATAAATTTTAACCACAGAAACATTTTGTAATCACATTAAAAGAATATATGTCAAAGCATTCTCAAAATTTTAAAGCATAAAAGCAATGTAAAAATATATGGTTTTAATTTTTCTGTTTTGCTTTCAATATGCTGCCTATATTTTTCAGCTTTTGCCTAAAGTAGAACATGGTGCCAGTGGTTCAAAATGGCTTTTAAAATCTTCTCGTAGTTTATAGTTTGTAGTTTTGAGTCCAGTAACTTATAAAACCACTTGGAATTACTTTTTCGTAAGTGTATTAATTTACTTGTTTATACTGAAGCTTTATTTTTCCACATCTTACAAATGTGTAGAAAAGTCCTGAACTAGCTAGATACCTTTATAGTGTTACCAAGCATTTTCATCTTGACGAGAAAGAAGCAAAGAGAATTTTTTTTAAAATAGAAAAGCCCAATATATTTTTGAATAATTGGATTTATTACAACTAGAGAAATAAGCTTTGTCAAGATTAATACCCATTGCAAGTCCATCTCGTCAGAGTTCTAAATTCACTTTAATATTTTGGTAAATTGATTAACACTGCTTTGGCAAAATTTCAATTTTCTTAAAGCCCTGAAGTCAAGGATAACACAAATTTCTTAAAACAAAATTGCTCCTCTTTTTCCCCCTTTCTTCCCCTTTGATGCAAAAGTAACAGAAATGTGGATTTCCATCTAAATACCCCAGGATTTTCATGTTTATCAGGAAATTTATGTTTATTTTTAAACGCAAAAATATTAAGATCCATTTGGCAAACCTAAAACATGTATTCAAACATATATACACATACACACACAAACAATGAAATCCACTTAATGAACAACCTTTTGAACAACACACCTGCTCAATTAGAAAGATTCAGGGCAGTACATTTCTCTGCATTTATGCCATGGCTGAGCTGCTTAATCAACTTCAACAGTGTTTACTCCAGTATAATCTTGGCTTTTGCCCAGTATGGACAGATTCTCACTCTTGTGTAAAATTCCTCACCATGAGGCCTGTTGTACATTTTAGGCAATCACCTGGTTTTAATCAGTTCTATTAAAGATTTAATCCTAGCTTGTTATATTTTGAAACGTAAGTTAATACTCTCAGGAGTAATAATTTTTCTAAGTCCATCTGAAACGTTATCATCTGTAATAATGCATTTTTGCAGTCAACAGTCCTTCCATTTTTACTTTTTTCTTTATGATCTCTGCAAGTTAATAGAGCTTTCTAGCATCTGCATACATGCAAACTACTTTTTCCCCTCCTGCCAATTTTATTGAAAGAACTAGTTTCGGTCATTTCTGAGTTCCGTCTTTTGAGGATATTATCCTGGTTCAAGCTGGGCAAAGCCTACGTTTATTTAGTTTCCTTCCATAGCAACAGAAAACATTTATGAAGTTAAAACTATTAAGGTTATAGCTAATTCAGGAAATTAAAACAAATATATAGAGAGAAAATAACAAGACCCAAAGTCTTTGACTTTTCCTTGATGATAGGACAATATGGCACTTCAACCTATGGCATTAGGGCCCTAAAGCCAAACTAGGGGTCAAAAAATATCATGAACCATAACCAACCCGAATTTGATTACTCGGTGGTTATAGAGCTGAGACTCAAAGCCTCTAAAAAGAATCCTAAGCTTGTGACATTTACAAAGCTGTTTCTAAAGACAAAACAGGTATGAAAGGTCATGGCAGACTAAGGCTTTAGAGGGCAGGAAGGGGGAGCTGTTCACCCACAGAAAGATTAAAGGATTCAGAGTTATAGAGAACAAAGTTGGTAATTTTTCTGTACACAAGAGGAGGTATTGTTAGTGATACATATATCTGCCATGAATCTCAAGCCTGAAAATAAAATGATCGTGGAATAGTTTATTTCACTTGAATTCATTTTATCAGGCCCTCTTTCCTTCATTATGCCATTTTATGAATCCCATCATGAGAGCACGTGGGGAAACACGAGAGTGAAAAATAAAATGAGCAAGTAGAGTCCCCTCTCTTTGTCTCTATGCTCATTATGATAATTTGGGTAGCATATTACAACCTGAAAACTTCTACTGATGATTCCATATAGTTAGACTTCTTTGCAAGCATTCATTTCCCTGTTTGTTTCCCAATAGTTACTGATTTTTCTTTAGAAAATCACGTGATCCAAGGAAGCTGTCTTGGGATGGGATCACCAACCTAGATATGCATATATGAAACTAGTCCCACTTCTGGACTTTTTTCTACTTATACAAAAAAAATCCACTTTTCTATTTAAAATGGTCTGAGTCATGTTTTTGGTTACCAGCTGCAATCAAATGAATCCTAACTGATCTCTCAGTATGAAGCTTTACCAAGAAGTAAATTAAGGTTATAAGTAAATTTAAGTTTTTCTGTTTTTGCAACTATACTAGTATTTTTAAATATGCCATATTTGTAAAACTTCTATGTTCTTGAATCCATCAAAAATTGACTTGGAACAAAAGTACAAATTTTTAAATCACAAAAAGCCTTGACAGCAATTATCATGAGCTTTTAATTAATGTCTCAAGCAGGGAATACCATCAACAGATTAATTGGTATTTTTTTTATATTTGAATATTACCAAATGTTAACATTCATTTTAACAGCCACCTGCTTCCATTGTATTAATTAGTGACTATCATAAAATTCTGTTATACTGCATAATTTTCACACTTCTGCATTTTTCAAAGCAGCGTCCATTTTTATATATCCAAACAACTATATTTGTATTACATAGAATGTGTATGTAAATATTTATCTTACGGAATAAACATAAAGCATCATTTAGCCTAATAAAGCACTGGTCATCAAAATATAAACTTATAAACAAAATTCTGTTTTATTCACTTTTTTGAAATACACATGCATGAAAGAATTATTTGCTGTCCATAGGGAAAAAAATCACTTAATTTTTCAGGAATTCACAGTCATTATCTACCAAAAAGAGTAGGATAGACCATAATCCTCTAGTTTATCTTTCCACCTTCAAGCTCCATGTGCAAGAAATCTAAAATAATCCTAATTCCAAAACTTTACCATCACAATCAACTCTTCAGGCCAAGGCAACAATCCAAATAGTTGAAATTATAATAATGAAACATTTCTACTGTTAACGTTGGTACCACAATAATCTCCACTTACAATATATGTGTATTTTATTAAAAATTAGCAACAACAAATTAAGTCTTAAGACTACAGATATTTTCAATAAACATTTGTGTTTTGTCAACAGAATTTAAAAACTATTAAGACAAGACTTGAAAAACTATTTTAAAAAGCAGAGTTATACTCTAAATAATAAAAGTTTACTTTACTACTGGCCCATATGCAAAAGCTGTAGTAAAGATGATTAAAAAGGAGAAAAAGGAAACAGTATTTGCATTCATTCTGGTAATAGAATATGAAATTAAAGCATGAAAGGATTAATGTTTTAAAGCTTGACTTGCAATGATAAAGCTAAGGTATTAGAACAGACAACATAACGGTTATAGGATAGACAAGCAAAGAAAAAGCAGCAAATGCCTTAAAGATGAGCAAGTCAACCTAGAATGGAATTACAAAATGATTAATCAATACAAATGAGAAACTGTACAAGGAAAGAGAGCTTGGTGAGGCTTCTTATGGGACTCAACACTGCGGCCGCTTAAAGATAATGAAAGGAGCTGAGCAAAGCCAAAGAAATGCTTTCATTCCGTGGCAAAGTCATTTGTGAACAGTTTAAATTACCCTAATCACCTCCCCTCCAGCCGTCAGTAGACTCTGACTCTTTAGTTATTTAAAAAAAAGGGTTTGGGGAAATGAGTTCTGCGAATCTAAGCTGCAAAATAATTATACACACACCGTTTTAGCATTTTAACAATGCAATCCCAAACATTTGTTCTCATTAGAATGCAAATCGACTCATTTAATAATCCCACAAGAGAATTCCACCACACTCAGCTTAAAAAGCGCAATGGTATTCAAAATATTATTAATAAATGCCAAGTATGGAAAAGCCAGTTTGCTTTGCCAATAGCTCAGGCTAGATAAAAGAAATATACTTGCATTTCCAATCTTTCTTTTTTTTTTTTTTTCCTGACCAAATTTAGTTTAATTGAAATTTAACAGTTGAACTGGCCTGGGACAGACTTCAAAAAAGGAAAAAAAAAAGCAAGGTGACAATCCCCACTGTCTGGCACATAAACTTTCATGCTCATCGCTAAGTCGCAGCTTGTCATGCAAACCAAAGACATCCATTCATCCTGAGTACTGTCTAATTTTATTACTCTAAATTGTTGTTAATTGTCTTAACTCGTCGTAGACAGAAGACAGTTTAAGTTTGCCCTAGGTTAAGAATTTGGAGCAAGTCATCAGAACTTATGAATGTGAGCCTTCTTTTTTAAGAAGAGAAATTTTTCATAAAAAAATACACATTTGACTCTAAACAATATACTGATTCTTACAGAGCTAGTACTGAAAGATAAAAAATTTGAACTATACATAGTCTGTAATAATATTAAAACACCTAAAAAATTTATTTTCAAAAAGAGTCTTGTAGCCCACTTCTTAAGAATTACCTACGTAGAGAATGAAAATAATTTTTCTAAAATTCAATCATCAAATCACTAATTTTTCATTCGGACTTTTATATGCCAGACACTGTCCAATTTTATTACTGTTATTACCAATCTCCTCGCCCTCCCTCTCTGATTTAATTTCTCGGTTATATCCAAACCCTCCCCTTTTACGGAATCTCGAGGAGCTATGAAGACTACTAATCACTTTTTCTAACTCATCATATATGTACTAAGGAGAGGATTTAAAATGTATACAGAGAGGCAAGTGACTAAAAGTGTTCTATCCTTCAAAGGAGTAGTGTCCTTTTAATAACCTTAACCCAAAAGAATAAAAAGAATGAATTTTCAGACACAAAGACAGGTCTTTAAATAATATCCATGTTGCTCATTCTTTGTGAGGAAGCAGGGGTAGGAGGGTAGATGAGATAACTTTACTGAGCCATCAAAACCAGAAAGAACATCCCCCCACACACATACACAGATGCATTTTATCTTTCAGGATTAATCTGTGAAGTATTTCCACCTAGTTAGCTATGATCAAACGTAAATATGATTCGGTTGCAAATAATAAGACAGGCTCCTATCCAAGTCTGCTTAAAAACACATTCAGATTTGTCATGCCTCCTCGAAATGTGGAACTAATATGGTATAGACGGTTAGATGGCTTGTTTTGTATAAAAATTTACAGATGAGAAAAAGTACTCAAGGCATATGTTATGAACTGAACCATGTTCCCCCAAATTAATATGTTGATGCTCTAACCTTCAAGGTGACTGCATTTGAAGATACAACCTTTGAAGAGATCAATAAGAATATATGCAGTAATAAAGGTAGGGCTCTAACCCAATACCTCTAGTGTCCTTATAAGAAGAGAGACACCAGAGAAATTTAAGCTCAGAGAAAAGGCCTCGTGAGGCTACAGCAAGAAGGTAGCTGTCTGCAAACCAAGGAGAGAGGACTTGGGAGAAACCAAACCTGCAGTCACCTTGATCTTGGACTTCTATCCTCCAGAACTGAGAGAATGTTTTTTGGTTTGTGAAGCCACCAACCAGTTAGAAGGACTGCCATAACAGTCCTTCTGACTACTATAGAGTGTCATATTTTTCTCAATATTTCTCCCACAGCTTCTGCATGTTCCTCAGGCTATGCACATTTAGCAGAAAGGACAATATTCCAAAGGGAAGACAATAGAGAAAGAATGAAGACTCTTACTAAACATAGGGTTTAGGGTGGTGTTCAAATTAGCAATTTAGGAATCAAAAGATATATAACTGAGATTAAGGGAAAAATGACATATACTTATCTATTTGTGGTAATAGTCTAAAAAAATTCATTTTCCAAAGCAGTTGTGTACTAATTCTCAGATTGAACACAATCTGACGTTTGTTTCTTGGTTTCCTCTGAACAAATAAATTTGAAGGGGTAGATTAAGACTAAGCCTACCTAGGGGGAATCCCAAGAATCAAAGCAAACAAAAAAATACATGGTTCCCTTCTTTGACGGTTAATGGCAGAAAATTATTATAATGTAACTTAAGGCAAGACAAGAAGAATGTTTTCTTGACCTAATAAAAGAGAAATAAGGTGGTCTCAGAAGAAATAGTTGGAATAACCATTTTCCATGGTAATTGATAGACATCCGTAGTTACTCTTATTGTAAATTACTGAGTATCAATGAGTATTTATCTACTAATATCAACCCAGCTGTCAAAACACATCAGTCTCCCAGACTGTTCTCTCAAACAAAGGGCATTTGGGCGAAGGAAAAAGAAAGGACCCTCCCCTAGTGTTTCCCTGCCTACTGGCAAATGTCAAAGCAGAAGTGACTGTAGATAAAGCAGATGGATCCATGGTGATTTGTTTCAAGGGGTGCAGTTTTTTCAAATTCGATTCCCTTCTTTTTGTGTACCTGTGTTATATCTGCTCCAAAGGCACTGATGTTTGGGCATGCAGAAAGATAATTTTTGAAAACTTTCAGAAGGGAGAATGAGAGTAGGTCCCAGATGGGAGCTCTGAAAAAACACTGGATGACTGATGGTCACAGCAAAGAAAGAAGGAAACATCAAAGACAAACAGCCCACTCTGTTTTCTTTATCTGCTTGGGATTTCAAAGAAGACACTCTCAGAATTGGAAGAAGCTAAAATGGTTGTTGGTAATTGGAGGAATACCCTGAACTGCAGGGCCACAAACCAGGAGATGAGAACAAGAGGAATGATTTCAAAAAGCTAAACTGCAACCAGTGCCTCCGTGAAGTATTCTTACTAAAACTTGAACCCAAGGAAATTTCTAGAGCTCACATCCATTAACAAGAAATATGAGGGAAAGGGAAGGCAGTAAATAACACCACAAGGAAGCAGAGAGAAAAAAACCCAGAATATGAAACATTCTGGGATAAATGAAATATTGTTAACTTTGATAGATTGTCTAATGGCACTGGAACAATAAATTTGATTTTTAAAATTTTTATTTTTTTAGATATATGCTGAAATATGGGAGATTTAAATGCCACAATGCTTAAAATATATTTTAAAATACTTTAGTAAAACAAAGAAAGATAATATACAAAGTCACAAAACTTTTAAAAATTTTGATATTCATCTAGTTTTTAATAGTTTAAAGTTTTCATAATAGCATAGTGAAGCTTAGCTTACACAATAATATATAATGAAATAGTCCAAAGTTCTGAAAAATTGCTAGCAGGCTAAATATTTTCCAGGCATGCCAGAGTTCTCTATTTCTTCGTGGGACGTATTATCAGATCCAAAGAACATGGCAGTGTAGGCAGACTGGATTTAAGAGCAGTGATCACAGATGCAAACCCTGGCAGCGTCCATCCAGTCATTATCAAGAGGGCAGGGCACCTTCAACTTGTCCCTGTGACAAAAGGCATTCTGAGATAACTACAGGACAGAAATACCAAACCGGTGAGCCTCAGGGCACTGCTGGCAGGTCTTCTTTGGTTCTCACAGTGCCTTTTAAAATATTTTAATTAGTTGACAATTAAAAAAATAGATTTCACATAAACATTCTATTTTTTTATTTTTCCAGAAAAATCAGGATCATACGGTTTTATTTTCTAGTGTGGTCATCGGTGAGACTGAGGAGCAACAGCCCCATTCCACACGGCACGCACTACTCCAGTCTCCACGGATGCCTGACTATTACAGTATTACTTCACTGTGAAGCATTATCCACCTGTCTACTCTAGGCATTTAATTTTGTAACTCTTGACATGTTGAGTTCAATACTATTCCTGCAAGACCATTCATTACACATGGGATGAAATAACTGCCCAAGCTTTCTTCACTGATGTCATTTAACATTTAGTTCATCGTGTTCCATTTTTTGGATTCCAAGTCAACAAGCACTCCAGGGGCTTTCATGGAGAGTTACCTACATGGTGAGAATGTGCAGTGTATGGACAGTCCTGGATTGGAATCTTGGTTCTTTTACTCTTCAACCTTAAGCCCTTCATATCTGAGTTTACTAAAATGGGGTTAATACACATACCAGCTCATAAAGCTGCCTTGAATATTAAATGAGGTAGTAAATGCAAAGCATCTGGCACAAACATTGGCATATATTAAAAATGGTAGCTGTTATAATTATTAGAAGTAGAGGTAGTAATGGTGGCAGTATTTCATGTATTTGAGTATTTTTGGTCTATCCAAGTGAGGTGTTAGGGCAAATCAACAAAAGGTTTTTCAGGCACAGTTCATCTTTCTTATTGCTTGACAGGAGAAATATAGATTGATCCGGTAAAAATGGCATGTGTTAGTTATCAACTTACTGTCTCTGAGTTCCAAATCTACTCTTTGTTATTTTAGTGCAACTGAAGCCAGCCATTGTAAACACTTCTCCTTTATCAGCTGTCACAATGTTAGCCCGTTAAGGGTATTGGAGGGACACTGCAGAATGAAGGGGCTTCTCCTCCTGTTCTTGTACTTGCTTTCTTGCACCTGAGGTGCTGTGCTCTTGCCCGTGGGTGGAGGTGTGCAGGAGATTCGGTGGTGTACAATTAACAAGTTTTTCTAGCATCCTGCTCAGAAGCTTCCCAGTAAGTTTTCCCAGTTGCCTAGGAAGATAATGTCCCCAGTAGGCCAAAAGTATCTCAGGTATACTAGTGTGGAATTTCTTACTGCCATTCCTAGGCTAAACACCTCAATAAACATTTCAACCATCTAGAGGGTCAGCCACAGTCACACCATTTGCAACGAACTCTTAATCTCAGCTTTCAGAAGCACAGTGTCCTTTTGCAACTTGGTTCCTTTAAATGCTCTACCTCAACACTAGAGGTAATCATTGTTCTTTACATCTACTATTTTTGCATTCTGGAGACTGTAGGACTCTTAGAATATAATCCCTGTTACTAGTTAATAACTTTTCTATTAAATTCCCCCTTCGTATTACTGACATGGTTTTTGTTAACTTACTGGAGTCTGACACAGAATACTTATTATGTAGAGGAGAATCTTGTTGCACATATCTACCACTCTGATCTACCTAGCAACCCTAGCTCAATTATTCTGATAATATTTCCTTTATGACCTAGGTTAACTGCCTTCTCTTTATTATATGTGGTCCTGGAGGAGCTACCAATAACTACTCAAGCGCCCAACTCCCATTCCACCTTCTCCTCCCAAGTCTGTCTCCCCCCATACAGTTAACATGTGACACAGGTTCTATCAATTATATGGCTTCACCTATCTGGCCAAATTTATTAATTTTGAGATGATCATATTACTCTATCTAGGACAATCACATTCCTCCTATAAGATGTTCGCTTAAGGAAGGGGAGGGAAGTTTCTCTCTCTTCCTGGATTATCAGATCTAAAAATGTGAAACTCCCTTCTTCCTCTCACCTCTCTAGAAGTAAATCTTTTTTCCTTTTTCCATTTTCTTATTTTTTAATTTTGAGACAGAGTCTCGCTCTGTTGCCCAGGCTGGAGTGCAATGGCGCGATCTGGGCTCACTGCGAACTCCACCTCCCAGGTTCAAGCGATTCTCTGCCTCAGCCTCCACAGTAGCTGGGATTATAGGTGCATGCCACCATGCCCAGCTAGTTTTCTGTATTTTAGTAGAGATGAGGTTTCACTGATTGTTTCCCAGGCTGGCCTCGAACTCCTGATTTCAGGTGATCCACCCACCTTGGCCTCCCAAAGTGCTCGGATTACAGGCATGAGCCACTGTGGCTGGCCTCTGGTGGTAAAATCTGATTAAAACAGAAAATCCAAACCAAAAATAAATAATGAGTAAGATGAATTGTGCTAGGAAATGGGAGGGAAAAAGTGAAAGGAAAGAGAGGACTGACTTTAGGTCAATAGTATCATTTAAGTTTACAAATTTCCTGAAACTTCTCTGACTTTGAAGCTAATAATTGTACTAACTAAAATGTTTTATTTTGTATGCTATTTGAGTTGTTGCAACTGAAGGATCTGGACAAATTCCATTGCTAATAAATTGAACTTGTATTTATTGCAATATCATGGTTATTACAGGTTATTACCATATTCTTGAACTCATAACTCATGACTGGTCATCCAATGATATTGGAAAAAAATAGATCACTTGGTTTTCATTACAGAGAACTATATCCAAATGGTCTTTACATACCTAAGCACTATATATTTCCAGGTGTTTTTAAAATTTTATTTATCTATATGTATTGTGTACTATGAGAACCTTCTCAAAGGCATGTTTGAAAAATTAGTACCCACTTTGTGACACAGCCCTTCTAGGAGAAGATAACCCTGGAGAGCAAATAATAAATAAGCATAGGTTTAGTTCTAAATACAGTTTTCTTAATTATTTTAATTGCTCTTCTCCAATAATTGTATCACTTCCAATTATTTATTCTTATCTATAAATTTGTGTTATATAGAAAAGGTCTAATTCCTCTTTTACATAAACAACCTTTGAATACCACACATCAACTTTGGGGCATAAATGTCAAGAAAATTTCATGATATTCTTTCAATTAAAAATTTGGCAACTAAATAGATCAGTGTATATCACACAGGTTTACTCAAAAGACATGTAATTTATGGCTACCCAGACTCACAATTATTTTCCCAATTCAAGAAAATCAAATTCTACATTATTTTATTGGAATGTAATAAAGATGTAATGAAATGCACAAATATCAAATGTAAAGTTCAAACAGCTTTGACAAGTATACAGTTTTGTCCTATGCCCAATAATGATAGCAAACATTCCTATTATTCTAGACAGTTACTTTGTGCCTTTTGCAAATAAGGTTTTGACACCCAGAGACCACTATTCTCCTTATTATTAATATAGAGATCAGTCTTCCTATTATTCAGCTTCCTATAGTGAAATCTACATAATATGTAGAATCTGACTTTGTTTACTCAGCATGTTTTGTGTGATCCAGCCATGTTCTTGTACGTATTTATAATTTATTGCTAAGTAATACTCCATTGTATACATGTATCACATTTTTTCTTATCCATTCCTCTGTTTACTAACATTTGCTTGACTGCAAGTTTTGCCTATTAGGAATAAAAACGCCTGGAATATTTTTGTATAAGAATTTTTGTGAATATTCATTTTTATTGATCATGGATACTTTCCTAGGAGTAAAGATTGCTGAGTCATAGTAAAGGTATAACTTTTACTACATAAAAAACCTATATTTTCCAAAGAAGTTTTTTTCTGTTATGCACATATCAGTACTGTATGAGAATCCCCACTGTTTCACATCCATGGAGACATCTGGCACTATCAGCCTCTATAATTTTACCCACTCTGTTGTATATGTAGCAGTGTCTCATTGTGATTTCAATTTATATTTCACTGATGAGTAAGGCTATTGAGAATTCCTGTTATTTGTGCATTTCCTCTTGTGTGAATTGCTTCTTCAAAATTATTTTTAGGTTTGTTGGGATCTTTTCCTTTTCATTATTCAGTTGTCAACTTTATATGATGGACACATTTTATCAACACATCTGCTGTCAATTTTTTTTTAGCAGCATGCAGCTTGCTTTTGCATTGTCTCATTGCTGTTTATGAGTAAATTATTTTAATTTTGATAAAAAAAAAACCTTGTGTACTTTTTGTGGTTAGTGCTTTTTGTGTTCAGTGTAATAAGTATTTGCTCATTTCACTGACTGAAAAATGCCCTCCAATATTTTCTTCTAGAAGCTTTTATGTTCAGACCTATGATACATCTCAAATTAACCCTTGTTTATGGAATGAAGTAGTATCTAGTTTCACATAATTTATTGAGAACACTGCCATTTCCCTATTAAATTGTTTTAGTATCTTTGTCAAAAAAATTATTACATGTTTATTTTTGGAAGTTATGTTCTGTTTTACTGCAGAAAGAAAAATGACGACAGTCTGTTTCTTTAGAAGGGTCCTGTGCCTTTATCTACTCTGTCGTAGCTTATGAGATGAGGAAAGGCAAAAACCACAACAGTTTTAGGTGCATGAGAATAGACAGAAATTGTGTTATATTTTGTGGTTACAAAAAAACAAAGATTTACAGCGGTGACCAGTAGCAGATTGACGTGGCAACAGTAGAAATGGATGGTATTAAACCATGTCCAGACAAAGACAGCTACAAAGAGCATTGCTGTGCCTCCAACAGGGTATACTGGGACATTCACAAGTTCCCGGGCTTCCCCAAGAGGAGCTGGGTGGCCACCGAGGAAGAGCTTGAAGTCCTGGAGAGACCCCATGGTCAGTAACTGGAGACCGAAACGTCACCACCGCCTTAGACAGGGATCAGACAGTGCATAGGAATCAGTGCAGACTATGACCACAGAGGACCCCGAACCTCTTTCCCACAGATTCCATGGCTGTAGATGATAATTGCAGATCTGAGACTCCACTGAGTTGAAAGGCAGAGGGAGCGCTTCCATCTTGGCTGAGAAGACTGAATTGACTGGATTTACCCCCAATTCACAAAGATAATGCTTTTTCCCTTTGGGCTCATTTGTATCTTGTAATAGAGATTAACTTGAGATAATGCAACAAGAGGGTACTCTTTTCTTTTAACCTAATTTATTGAGAAATTTATGTTAGCTATAATTGAAACTGATTTCCTAAGCCCAGCATAAGAAAATTTCAATGTGGAGTCCAAAAGCTTGAATACAGTCTCAGTTTGTTACTTTATCGCTATGTATGCATAGAATGCTACCTTTAACTTCCTTTATGCTGTTCTTTTCAGTATCAGAAGTATTCGTTGAACACCTGAAGTACGCCAAGGGCTCTGATAACTTATTTACTTGCATAATCTAATTTAATTTTTACAGCAGCTCAGGGAGATAGGTACTATATTATTTTCATTTTACAGAAGAGGAAAGCATGTTAGTGCTTTCATCTCTACAATGAAATGGTAGTCATGCTTCTGTCTCAGAAGGTTTTGTGAATGTCAGATCAGATGATGCATATGAACATGCTCCAGTTGTTGAAGAACTAAACCTTCGCTATTGTTGCAGTTATTCCCATTCTTAGAGAGATCTCCAGATTAATTCCTATTGATCTCCTCTACAATATCTCATAGTAGCAATTCTCATCAGTTTGCTATTATCTATGCAAAACGCTTGCCCCACTGTTACACCCATACCTTTGAAGTTTTTCTTGGCCCAGAATACAGTGAATCTCGATCTTGCATGCACTCGAGTAGCTTCCTTTTTGTTAAAGGCAGCTAAAATCCATACATTTCAGGAAGTTTATCCAAAGACTTTTACTCAGTTCCATTCTTGTACTTCCTGCTCTTTCTCAGCCCCATTATATTTAGAGTACATTTCCACTTTTGACTCTAAATATGGTAGTTTGGGGTTTGAGTGAATATTCTTTTTTCATATTTATACATTATAAATTCTTTTAAATCAGGAGTTGAGTCTTCTATTAGTTTTTAGAACCATCAGTCTACCTTGTCAAGGTATACACTAAGAATCAGCTCCATACCAATATAACAGTCACAGCAGGAATCTGTTGTTAGATGGTAGATTTTATTCTTCCAAAGGATAAAGGAAAGAGTTCAGGGAAAATTTCAGTTTACTCTAATTCACTCAATAGTACACATTTCTTTTTGTAATATGCTGTCATGCAGGTACCACTACTGCGATATAAAGTTAGAACATTTTCCCACATGGCAAGTTTATAAGAAAAGAAATTCATCAATTTTTTTTTCTGACATAATGGTTGGAATTGTCCTTGTTAGAAAACATCAATGTTGTTTCATAGAAATGAACTTATTTGGGAAACATTATTACATGCATTTATTTTCTTTATATGCCTTTAAAAATTCAACAAGATTATAGTTTATAGCTGCATTTCTTTAATCATTAAAATAGAATGGAGGTTTTTGTTTGTTTTTTGTTTGTTTTTGAGATGGAATCTCTCTCTGTCGCCAGGCTGGAATGCAATGGCATGATCTGGGCTCATTGCAACCTCCGCCTCCCAGGTTTAAGTGATTCTCCTGCCTCAGACTGCTGAGTAGCTGGGATTATAGGCATGCACACCACACCCAGTTAATTTTTGTGTTTTAGTAGAGACAGGGTCTCAATCTCTTGACCACATGATCCACCCACCTCAGCCTCCCAAAGTGCTGGGATTACAAGTGTGAGTTACCGTGAACAGCCAATATTTTTAACAGAGTCCAAATACCCATATTTTATGACTTAGGACTTCAGATATAAATATCAGTAATGTTCTGATAATGTAAGTTTGTGTCCCTGTACGTATTGTATACGGACACTTTTCGTTCCAATTCTAATCACTTATTGCTATAGTTTCTAAACACTCAGTAATGATAATTATTTTTTAATTAGCCCAATGTCACACTCTGCTTATTTAAAAAGCATTCATGTAATATTGAAAACTAATATTGTCTTTTTAATAAACTTCTTGAAGTCAAGAATTATTTCCTAAAATTCTTTGTAGCTCAGACTTGCAAGGTAGTGTTTGCTGAGATTTACTGATTGATAACTTAAAGATTTTGGTAAGATGTTAATCATATACTAGCTAGTAGGTAAAGCAAGCATATATGAAATGTTTGTTCTTTCTAATTTACGAAAAATATGAGAGTATTTTAGCAGTATTTATTTACTTGTATTTCAGATTTTTTTTTTTTTAGGATTAGTGATTTGTGGAGTTTATATTTGTTCTTGCCTTTTGTACCACTCCAGCAATCAGACATGACAGAGTGTGCAATTATTCTTTGGGGGAGTCCTCCTATTACATACATTTTATTTTACTCATGCTTTCAATCACAATAGACATGCAATTATTATACAACTGTATCTTGAAACCTTCATAATAGCTAATTATTTATAAAAAAAACAAGAAGGATCTTACACATACGCCATTTCCAAATTAAACTGCTGAGACATTTTTATTCCGACTTTTTTATTTCTAAGTAATTACAAACCTGCTCCTTGTAGATTTCTTAAACTGTCTAAAGATAAGTATGTTCATTATTGTCATGTTTCCTTTCCAAAATATTTTTGAAAGTCATGGTTAATTTATTATTTATGGACTATTCAGTAGGAAGCTAACTCAGTTATATTTATGCATTGTAAGATAGTTAACTTGATGAACACAGAAAACAAATCCAGTGGATTCAACCCTCAAATCTATTTTTTAAAAATGAGAATATTTTATTGCTGTTTACTTGGTCCCCCATAGAGCTGAAAGTGAGGAACTCAACTGAACTTTATGCTGCATAAGCACAAACTTAGGTGGAATCTGATGAGAATATAGTAAACTGTGCACTAGCAAATACCGTATTGGTTTGTACCTAATGACATCATAAAAGTATGAGCGCCTTACCTGGGCTTATGAGTGACTAGTACCCCAGATGCTTTAATCCTGCATAGCTTGGCTAACTTCACTGTTCTCTTTTTATCAAGACTACTATAAAATTAAAATACCTTTACCCATTCTTATAGGTAGCTAACATGCTAATTTAAAACTCTTCCATATTTTATTTCTTGTTGAGATTACTGTTCAATATCTTTACCAACTATTATGCAAGGGCACGTTAGAATACCATTTAAACATAAAAATAGTAAAGACATTGAGAGGGAAGAGCTATATTGTTTATATTTCGCTCCATGGGTACATAAATATTTATTGAGAAGTGTTACTATTTGGCAAGTTTGAATATCATGCATATTAAAATAATTCTGCCTACATCATTTGAAATTTTTGTTGTCAATATAAAGACACACATCTTCTTGATCATATCTTTATTTTCACCTTGCATTCCATTCTTTCTTTCTGTCTCAGGAACATTCTGGACCCTTTTGCGCCACTAGTCTTTGTCTGCATTGTTCCAACCACGAAATGCTTTTCCCTCATGTTCACAAAGCTGGTCCCTGCTCGTCATTGACATCTTCATGCAAATGTCATCCATGCACACATAACTTTTGCTAATGTAGCACCACCATTCTTCACTTTTTGTCCCATTAGTGTATTTGTGTGTGTGTGTGTGTATGTGTGTGTGTGTGTTTATACCTTTATAAAATTAGGTTATTTGTATATTTGTTTGTGAGTTTATCTGTCACCTCCACCAGAAGTTATAACGACAACAACATAAATAGCAACTAACATTTACTGAGCAAGCCAGGAACTACTCTAAGTATTTTACAGGTATTAACACTTAGACTCTTAATAATAATCTTATAAACTCAGTACTACTATAATCTGCATTTTATAGATGAAGTAATTGAATGATAGAGAAGGGCTTCCTGGCCCAGCCATCCTCCAATTCACACAAGGCTCTCTCCAAAGCTGCCTCTTTGCTATTCTATCTCTTCCTTCTTCACCCTATTCTGCTTTAATCTTGGTTCATTACTAATACAATGAGAATTTCTATCTTCATAAAAGCAAAATAACTATTCCAATGAGGTGTTAAAATGTATTTTTGAGCATAATATTTTGGCACACATAATTTTTCTAATGGATGAAATAACACTTATTGAATGTTGCCAGAAAATATAATCTATTTTGTTCTTTTAAAAAGGTTTTTTTTTTATTTTTTTGGAGACAGTGTCCCACTATGTTGTCTAGTCTAGAAGCAGGCTCCTGTGCTCAAGCAATCCTCCCACCTCTGTCTCCAGAGAAGTTGGGTCTACAGGTGTGCACCACCAAGTCCAATCATTTTGGACTTTGAAACAGTCCTCAGAGTAAACCAGAATGCTGAGTGCCTTGTCCTCCACATGATGGTGGCCCTAACATTTTGTTGGCCCCTTCCTCCAAAATCTCCACATAATTACTTTTACTGAAACATGTTTACTGACAGAGGTAACTAAAAGAGAATTTTAGAAACAAGAGAACAGAGTCGCCATATTGATGTTTCCACTGCCTTATTAAATTCCAATCTGGCTTCCGTCCTACACAGTGGTTGAGGTGGCCTGGTCAAAGTCACTGGAGATCTTTAGCTCCATGTCTCATACTAAATGGTGACTTTTCCATTCTTCCTTCTCTCTCTGCTTCTCAGCTACCTTTCCACCCAACTGACAAGCACCATCTTCTCAATCTCTTCTGATTCAGTTCCTCTATCTCAGTTACAAATGTAAAATTATTCAGAGGAGGTACACTATTCAGATAAAGCTGGAGTAAATTAGTAAATGAAATATATAATATAAAGTTTCATCTTGTGGCCAGAGATGGGCTACATAATTGTCTACACGTGTCAGAAAAACCAACTTAGATAGAATGACCGATACTTTGCAATCATTTAATAATTGCTTGTTTCTGTTACAGTTATCACTTTGTTTCTTACCACTCTTTCCTCATACTGTGCAAACTATTTAAATAATTTCTAAAACTACTCCTTTTTTATTTCCAAACATTAGAACCTTTTCCTGAAACACAAGGCACCTATTGTTGAAGGCTTACAAAACTGTCCACACTGGAAAGGTATGATATACTGGCCTTATTTTCGAATTCTGGAAAGCAAGACACTATAACTGAATATAAGTATATGCTGGTGTAAGTATTCACTACTAGTAAGTATAGTGCTCTTATACCAGTACAGTCAGCCCTCTCTAGCCATGACTTTTGCATCTATGAATTGAAAATATTTTTTAAGAATAAAAAAATAGTAATACCACAGTAAAAAATAACACAAAGAGTGAATACTATAATGGCTATTTACACAGCATTTATATTGTATCAGACGTTATAAGTAATCCAGAGGTAATATCAAGTAATCAAGTATACAGGAGAATGTGTGCATAGGTTATATGCAAACAATAGGCTATTTTATACAAAGGACTGGAGCAGCTGTGGATTTAGGTTTCTGCAGAGGTCCTGAAACTAATCCCCCTCAGATACTGAGGAACCACTGTATTACTTAAATAAGCATACAAGTGCTGAAACAATATAAGTTATATACACTGTTAAGTGTATGTCCAAGCTATCACAATCCACATTATTTTGAAAGACAATACTGGTGGGGATAAGGGAAAATAAAATATACGTTTTGGTCAAATAATATTGGTGTATATTGTTTATTATTCCTATGCGAGAATCACAATACACATTAGCATATTAAAAGCTCTGAGAATTAGTACTACAGGAAACTGGGTTAAATTAATGTACATCACAAAAACTGCTTTAAATATGACATTTTATCTTCATATCTATTTATTTTTGAGATAGTCATGTTTACATCCCTTGGGACATCATTTTTATGATATGTTAACTTGAAAAATGTTACTGCAAATTTATCTGAATAAATAAGGGTAGAAGTGTTATTTATATCAATCAGATTTTATTATTTTATTAGTATTACTGTTACTATTATCATCATCATTATCATCATCTGGATCAGTGGTTATTACATAAATTGTAGGAGGAAGGAAAATGTCAGAATTATTTTCTCAAATATCTCTCATTAGGCTCATCCAAAATTTTTAAAATTAAATAAGAAAGGGAAAAGCCCAGGGATATAAATCATTCGGAAAAGCTCTGCAGGTGATTCTGTTACTCATTTATCTCTCCCTTCACCTGTTTCATCTTTCTCCTTCAACCACTGATCTGTATAATTACTTTGATTTTTCACTTTGTTTTGTAAAAAAAAAAAAAAAAAAAAGCATATTAATTTCTCAAGACTACATGTGACAGACAGAATCACAAATTCTAGAGTTATCTATTAGCTTAAAATGTACAAAGTAAGCTTTTCTTCCAGTTTTAGATAGTTAAGTAGACCTACAGAAATACTGGTGTACTTACTGTCAATAATTCTAATGATTTTTTGAACTGAAGGTATCTACTGAATATTATTTTTCACCCTCACAAATACAGACTCATTTCCTGTAAGCCACGTAAGCCCTGTGAAGGGAATGCCTCAAGTATTTTACTGCTGGACAAAGATCTCTCGTAAAATGTTTCTTACATTTGGGTTCAGAGAATTGTTCTGCATAATTTCCCATGTTGAATTCAAAATTATTCATCTGTGGCATTTCAGCTTAGTATTGTGGCTTAATAAGTACCATGTGAATGTTGCCATTAGAAAAATATCAATCATCATTTTATTTACACAATGATATTTACATCCTTCTAACCAACCTTCCAATCTGATGGAACAAACAGATAGCATTCAGGCAGTCTTAAATTGACCAGTGAAAAATTTTTCACATTATGGCCAGGCATAATCTATTTAAAGCTAACTGGATCTGGCATGGGTCATTTTCGATGACGGTCTCTTTTAACCACCCTGGCCAAGCTTGTTGTAAGACACTCAACTTCGAGTTCTAGTTGGCTTTTGCTAACACATGTGTATCCAACGTTTGCTCATCTGGCTTCAGTAACAGTCTCACTTTAATTTGTGAGGGATTTGTCCACTTTATCAAGTGATATTTATTCATTTTATTTGACTTTTGAATTGGCACGCTCTTTCTAGTCTCATCACATGGAAATGGAATCCAAACTTACAAGGCTGATCAAATCTCAGATACAGGCCCCAATAAATAATAACCATCCATTAAAAATTCACTGCTTATATAGTCCTTTGCTTATACACTGCACCCAGTGTGTAGAAGAGCAGAGAGAAAGATATTTCAGAAATGCTATAAAGGAGACATGGTTAATCCCTTTGAAGGAGTTAAAGTCTAACTCATCTCCCCTTTATATGTAAGTTGAGAGATATCATGTCTGTCTATAGACAATAAATAGACATGACTTTTCTGCTTTCTTTTAAAAACAAAGGAAATCATCTCTACCTTTACATATAAAAGAAGAACAATGAATTTAGCAAAATAGATTTCTTACCAGCAATAAGATAACTTATTATGAAAGAGAATTGCTGGTACAATGCCAAAATATAATCACTTTTGTGTAGCTAGAATAGACATATACAAGGAAGGAGTATGCCCACTTTGTACATAGATTCAAACACCATCATCCTGTGAATAAGTTTACTACTGAATTATCCACCTGTTGCTTGGAAGCAATTATCTCTGTTCATACATCATACAATTAAAATAGTATTTACTAATTAGAAAGATTTTGACAGAGTAGAATCTTGTTTTAAACTTGTTAGTAGAAAAAAAAAAAACTGCCATAATGCCTTCAGATGAGATACACATATCATCAGCTTTCCACCTCTAGCCAGGAAACCTTAATTTGAGCGCCTACATTTTAAAACTGTCATGTGAACAGCTAATTGTATAAAATAAACAGATCTTTCAGGAAATCAGAGGTGGGTTTGTTTATATTTCTACAGAGTATTTTTCTTTCTGGAGAGGAGATTCACAGCTACGAGTAGATTTTCTGAGAAGATCTGCATGCAGTCGGCAACACGTATCTCCAAAGTCTGTAGTCTGCTTGGGGCAGAGGTGAATTATCTGGTTTATGAAGGCTCAGATAGAGGTCACTGCTTGGATTGCAATTCTGACTTGCCTGTAGTTTATTTTGTGTAAATGTGGAAGTAGCAGCTTCTGAATCCCTGTAGTGAAGCAAACCTTATCCTCTGTTTGAAGCTGGATTTAGCATAAGTTTCCACGATGAGCTCTTATAAACAGAATTATCTTTTCGGCAGATATATATATATGGAGAATTTTCTCTTGTGACTCTTCTCTGTGAATTATTATAGGCTCCAGAACAAGGCTTTACTATGTCAAAGAACAATTGGGGTACAGGATGGACATGCTTGTTTCTAAAATGTGCAATCTGAGATACAGATCAGTTGTTTCTCATGAAATAATGCTTTGAATAACAGTGTTTCTTAACAATCCAGTTTAAGTAATGGAAATCCAGTTTGAGTAGTGGATTTATACTTATATATTTCTAGAACAAGGAGGAAATTATTTTGGTGATAATGCTATTAATGCAGCAGCAAATTAGAACCAAGGAAACACTGTTGGATCATTTCCTTGAGAAAAAACTTTGTGTTAAATTTATTGCTTATAGAAGTGAGGGGGAAAAATCTAGTTAACGCTTTAATGTCCTTGCCAATTTCAAAATATCCAGCATAGCAAAGAACTAGCCAAATTCCAAATACCCCTGGAAAGGTCATTGTCTTGAGGCAGGATGAGCACAAAGCATACAGCTGGGTATTTTTATGTCATTAAAGAGCATGTTTCAGAACAGAATTCTCCAGGTCTCAAAGTTGGCAATTCATGAAGGTAGAGTAAATTGCCAAAAACACTCTCTCAAACAGGAGGTGTTTAATGAAACGAGGTAGGATATCTCAGATACTCAGAGGATTTTTTCTTTACCCACAAGTAATTCCAAGTATGACAAATAGATCATTCGCTGGCCACAGGAGGGAGGCAGGAAAACATAACAGTTTTACTTTCTAACTTAAATGGGGACATTGAGTCACTGATTATTTACTTTCTCTTCAGAATCATCACTTTATCCTGCTGGTATTATGTGAATAGTTTGCAATAATGGAAAATCCATTTGGCTTTATTACAGGAGAAAGTATTCAAAGGCAATGGAACTTATTGTCAAACTGGGGTTGGCTCTGCAGAAAATGATTTCAAATTGTCCTTTATTTTGTTAAGAAGATTCTCTTTCTATGTAGCTATTATAGGGAGGATAATTATGGAAGTAATAAGCTAATCATCATCAGACTTAATTGAGCAAATGTGAACTATTGGTAGATTTTAAGTAATGAAAAGCCAGGTTAGATGATAAAAGTCAAAATACCAAGAAATCTCAGCAGCATTTCAAGCATATGCAAAAAGATTTTTCTAAATAAATTGGGGTGATTTTATCTGTATAACCACAAAAAAAACCTTTCAGGTGAGATAACTTAAGATCTAGATAAAGGATTAGAACTTTCCTCACCCGCTCCCTTAAAACATAGGATAACTTTTTCCCAAATTGTATCTCATTTGATGTGGACAAAAAGGAGACACTGCCATGAAGAAATAAAAGCCATGAGCTCCAGCCTCTAGCTTTCTTGAGGGCACTAAGGATAGCATGGAAAGTTAACTCATTTATTTATTCATTTACTGAGCACATGATTATAGAATATCTACCATTTTCCAGGGATTGTTCTGAATATTGAGGATATGGCAGAAAAGGAGACAAAGTCTCTATTCTACTGGCCTTTCTATTTTTGAGAAGAAACACAATAGATAAACACATAGATATTTTCAGGCAGTGCACATAAAATAAAAATGAAGTAGGTAGATAACAGAGGAAAGAAGAGAAATAGGTGGCGGCAGGGGCAGTGGATATTCCAGAATCAGTATTATGTTGCAGCCAGTATGTCCTGGTTCGAGAGAGCTGATTATAAAATATTCAGAAATTTCATAAGTTTTTTAAACCACTGAGTGCTTGAAATTGTGGTGGAAGTTACACACCACAGAAACTGTCAAAAGCTATAAATCAGAGCTTCCTCTTTTTCTCTGAAAGCCAGTTTACTAGCACAGCTTTGGAAATGGTTGTTAAGGAAAGTTATTTCCAGAGAGAGACTTGATGGTCCTGCAGAAGTAGACCGTGCAAGGATGACATGGAACGGTGTTGCCACAGGGTGGAACTGCATGTGCAGAGATCACAAGATAGAAACGAACTTAAAAGGTAGGTGTAGTATAAAAAGCAAGGTAGGAACTATCCAGAGAGCCAAGAAGGGCTGTGTAATACAGGTTCTTATAAGTCATAACAAGGATTTTACATTTTATTCTAATTAAAATAGGGAGCTATTGGACAGGTCTTATATAGGGAAGAAACATGATTTGTTTAAATTAGTTTTAAAGATTATTCTAGATTCTCTACAGAACATAGATGCTAAGGATTAAAAGTAGGGAGATGTGTTTGGATGTTATTGCAGTATTCCTTGAGAGAGATGATGATGGATTGAACTAGCATTATAGCTACAGATATAGTAAGAAATGGTAAGCTCTAGCATATTTTAAAAGAAACATCTCTAGAGCATACAGATAATATGAAGGCTAAAGTAATGAATAATAACCTATATTTTTTAACTGAGCAAATGGTGATACCATTTTCTAAGAAGAAAAATCTGAGAGAACATAGACTTGACAAGTTTCAGGCTGAGAATTAACATTCTATTTTGTATATAGAATATATTAGGTTGAAAGTGGTATAGGACCATGTATAAAACCCCAATAGAAGTGTCACTCTGTTGTTTCCAATTTGGGTACATTGATTATTGGATATTATTAAGAAAACATTTCTGTCAACACAGAATCTGTTTCTGCCTATGGTCAACTTTTACCCTGAAGCAATCTGAAGAGGTGACTAGAAAGTTATTGAATTCTATATTTCTAATTTCCTCCCATAATCACTATATAATAGTTCTAAAATTTTTCCTTTTGATTTTCCAGTTATAGAATCTTGCAAAGTTATGTGGATATACTAAATGTTCTTTTGGAACATTCACTGAATTACAGGAAAAGATGCCAAAATAATCTTCAAGTTCTTAAGACAAAGGGGTTTATTAAAAACTTTCCTGATATAGACACACTTGTTTAAAATTATCAGAGTTAAGAGCTAATGAAATATTTTAACTGTTGATAGTTTGGATATTTTTCAGCTTCAAATCTCATGTTGAAATGCAATCCTTGATATTGGAGGAGGGTCCTGCTGAAAGGTGATTGGATCATGAGGGCATGTCTCTCATGAATGGCTTAGTGCCATGCCCTGTTGAGGAGTGAGTTCTCTCTCTGAGTTCACATGAGACCTGGTTGTTTAAGATTGTGGCCGCTCCTCCCCTTTCTAGCTCCTGCTCTCACCGTGTGTTATACCAGCTCCTTCTCTGGCCTTCTGCCTGATTGAGAGCTTCCTGAGGCTTCACCAAGTGAGCAGATGCCAGCACCATGCTTCCTGTATAGCCTGCAGAACCATCATGCAACTAAACCTCTTTCTTTATAAATTACCCAGTCTCCAGTATTCCCTTATACCAACACAAAAACAGATTAACACAACTATGCTCACAGGCCAAGACTTGCTACGTAAAAAGTAGTGCAATGGGATATTCTCTTTAATAGCAGGTAAGATATAAATTGCATAATTCTCAAAACGGTAATCTTTTTGTACAAAATATGAAGATATGTTTAGTTGGATACTGTATTAGTCTGTTTTCATGCTGCTGATACAAACATCCCCGAGACTGGGTAATTTATAAAGAAAAAGAGGTTTCATGGACTCACAGTTCCATGTGGCTGGGGAGGCCTCACAATCACAGCAGAAGGCAAAAGTCACATCTTACATGGTGGCAGGAAAGAGAGAATGAGAAGCAAGTGAAAGATTATAAAACCATCAGTTTTCATGAAACTTACTCACTATGACAAGAGCAATATGGGAGAAACCATTCCCATAATTCAATTGTCTCCCACTGGGTCTCTCCCACAACACATGGGAATTATGGGAGCTATAATTCAAGATGAGACTTGGATGGGAACATAACCAAACCATATCAGATGTACATATATATACATATATATATATATATATATGTATGCTTCCAATGCTATATAGCATACACACACACACCCCAATATGCTAATATATGCTAAATTTATTATAAATATTGCATTTATCTGATGGTACCATATACAGTTAATGTCCAATGTCTAAAAATAAAGTAGATAATACAAAATTACTAATAACATATAACTGTTATGAAGTTTAATTCACATTTGTTATCATGTCCTTTATCAATTATTAATTCTTTAAATGCATGTCACATGCTATGAATAAATATGAAAACATATTTTTCTTACTAGTTTCTGAATAACTGAATTAAATTGTTTTGCAATGTGGATTCTGTGTATTTGATCTTCCTGTATTGCTAGCTTACACATATCATAGCAAGAAACATATTGTCAGTATTTTATATTTGTTATGTGTTTCTGATTAAGAGGCTGAAACTATGTGTTTCTTATGTGTTTCTGATTAAGAGGTTATTCTTGTCATAAAAAAAAAAACAGAATGTCTTCTTTTGCTTGGTGGCAGGTTTAACAAAAGTAAATACAGAGAGAAACAGGTTAGCTTTAATAAATATAAATAACTTTGGAAGTAAAAGGTCTGCTTCCTTCCATGGGTAGCTTGCCTCTGTCATAAGTTATCTACAGGTAATACTGATAAATTAGCTACTCAAAATAAAAATCTCCTGCTACCTTAAAGAAGAACTATGTTTGAAGAAGGAAGGTGAAGATATGTGACAAAAATTTGATATACAAGGATGCAAAGTAAAAAAAATTCAAACCTCTTCCTTAGATTAGAAAACAAAACAAAACGTTTCACACTTAGATCCTTACAAGTGCTTGAAAAGATCCCTGGAAACCCGAGCCATCTTTCATATTTATCTCCTTTGATTGTTATTACTGGAAAATTGATATAGATGTGTTTTTATTGATTTAATATATGTTTCACACCTATAATGTGAATGTTTTATGAAGATTGTAGTTCAAGCTTTCCGAGAAACAGGAACATTGAAAAAGATCCTGTGTAGCCTCCACAGAAATTGTAGTTAAAAAGGTAAAGTCACAGCTGTCATAATAGGAGATACATTTGGTGAATTAATATGTCTTAGAGAACTGAAGCTCCCTTTCAGGCACTCAATCCTCATGACTGTTAAAGCTTGGCATAGAAGTTCACCTGTAATCATAATGATACAGCCTCGGAGAAAAAGCAAAACCACACAAAATCAACTTTCTTTTTTTCCCCTTCTTTCTTCTTTTTTTTTTTTAAATTTGACAGGGTCTCACTCCGCCACCCAGGGCAGAGTATCGTGGCACAATCTCGGCTCACTGCAGCCTCCACCACCCAGGTCAATCCTCCCAGCTCAGCCTCCAAGTAGCTGGGACTACAGATGCACACCGTCACTCCTGGTTAATTTTTATATTCTTTTGTAGAGACAAGGTTTCACTGTGTTGCTCAAGCTGGTCTCAAACTCCTGGGCTCAAGTGACTTGCCCACCTCAGCTTCCCAAAGTGCTGAGATTACAGGTATGAGCCACAGTGCCTGTCCCAAAATCAAAATTCAATTGGAAAATGGACTTCTTGATTTCATCCAAGAAATAGTGTCTCTTCCTTTCAAAGAATAGATGACGATATGATAATATAATGGTGATCAGGACGGGTGTAATGCCTCATGCCTGTAATCCCAGAACTTTGGGAAGCCAAGGTGGATGGATCACCCGAAGTCAGGAGTTCGAGACCAGCCTGAACAACATGGAAAAACCCTGTGTCTACTAAAAAATACAAAATTAGCTGAGTCTGGTGGTGCATGAGCTACTCAGAAGGCTGAGGCAGGAGAAATCACTTGAACCGGGGAGGCAGATGTTGTGGGGAGCAGAGAGATGCCATTGCACTCCAGCCTGGACAATAAAATCAAAACTTCATCTCAAAAAAAACACCAGAAAGAAAGAAAATGTACTGGTGATCATCTTAAAATTAATACCTTATTCTCCTGCTTAACATTACAAGCCCATTCAAGGGAAAGTCTAAAGCCACATGCTTTACTCATCAGTCATTCCTCATCTGTAAATTGGAATGTGAGTCCATGCCCTATAGAATTCTTACAAAGATGAAATGAGAAATTACATACCTTGTTCTGAGTGCATACTTATTTTCTATAATAGAGTCAAGTGATGATCGTTTGTCCTTGACTATGGAGAAGCAGGTTTGTTCATTGGAGAAAGATTATTTGATAGTTGAAAGAAAACAAAATACAAAGGTAAACGTACAGTTAGCCCTTAAACAAGGGGTCTAGGGATGCTGGTCCCCCACACAGCCAGAAATCTCTGTGTTACTTTTGACAGCACCCCAGACTGAAAAAGTAATAGCCTTCAGTTGACTAGAAACCTTACCGATAACAAAAGCAGTCGGTTAACACATATTTTATATGCTGCATATATTACATACCATATTGTCACTATAAAGTAAGCTAAAGCAAGTGTTGTTATGAATATCATAAAGAAGAGAAAATATGTTTACTGTTCATTAAGTGGAAGTGGGTCATCATAAAGGTCTTCATTTCATTGTCTCTACGTTGCACAGGCTGAGGATGGGGAGGGAAAGAAGGGGGTGGTCTTGGTGTTTCAGGAGTGGCAGAGACAGACGAGTTGGAGAGGGTGGGAGGGGAGGCCGGAGGGGAAAACACACTGTGGAAGACTCTACAAAAATATATCACGATTTCTGTCTTTTTTTGTTTTTTTCATTTCTCTAAAAATGTTTCTATATGGCACCAGTACTCTCACGGTTTGCTTTCGTTTCTGTGCCTTCCATGTCATTAAAGAAGTCAAAAGCAGTCTTGAATAATCAAAACCCTTCTGCCAGATTTTCTCATGTGTGCTTGTCTTCTGTTACTGCTTCCTCTACGTCTTCTTCCTCACCATCTGACACTGGTTTGGAGTCACTCACCTCCATCGAGTCATCATTTTTGAATTTTTCTGGTGTAGTGTCTATAAGTGCTTGCATTTCTCCAAAATCTGTATCCTGAAACCCTTCACCTCCTACTTTTTTTTTTTTTTTTTACATATCTATAATCTTTTTCATAAATTCCTTGATGGGCTCTGCCATAAATCCTGGGAAGTAATGCACAACATCTGGACAGGGTTCTTTTCAGCAGTTTATTGTTTCGGGCCTGATGACTTTCACAGCTTTTACTATAAGAATGATGTCACCTTCAGTGGTGTAATCCTCCCATATTTTTATGATGCTGTCTCTATCATGGTTCTTTTCCATAGCATTGAAAATCTTATCCATAGAGTACCATGTGTAATGAGCCTTAAAGGTATTTATGACCTCCCAATCAAGAGCCTGAATTAGAGATGTTGTGTTTGGGAGCAGCAGGTAGACCCCTTCAAAGCATTTGCTGTTGAACTCATGGCATTCTGGGTGGACAGGGTCATTGTTCAACATAAAAATAACTTTAAAAGCAGTTTCTTCCTAGAAGGGTACTCCTGACTTCAGGGCCAAAAACATCAATTGAACCAATCCAGAAAATGGCTCTCCTTCCTCAGTGGCTCTTGTTATACAAAAGATTGACGACTGGTGTTTATCTTTTCTCTTTGTAGTTAGCAGCTTTATAGATAAGCACAGTCCAGATTATTAACCTGCTTGCATTTTCACAAAACAGAAGATTTAGCTTATCTTTTCCTGGCTTAAATCCTTACTAATAAAAGTCCTTTGTGACTTTCTTACTAATAAATGTCCTTTGTGACACTGTTTTCCAGAATATGGCACTTCCACCTGCATTAAAAACCTCTTCAGGCAGATATCCTTTCTCCTCAATGATTTTTTTTTCTTTTTTTGAGGCAGAGTCTTGTTCTGATACCCAGGCTGGAGGGCAATGGCACAATCTCGGCTCACTGCAACTTCTGCCTCCTGGGATAAGGTGATCCTTTCAACTCACTCTTTGAGTTGCTATATCTACAGGCATGTGAAACCATGCCTGACTAAGTTTTGTATTTTATTTTTTCGGTAGGGACGGGGTTTCCCAATGTTGCCCAGGTTGGTCTTCAATCCCTGGGTTCAAACAATCCTCCCGCCTTGGCCTCCTCAAATGCTGGGATTATAGGCATGAGCCACCGTACCTAGTCTCCTCAATGATTTTTTTTAATGTCAGCTGGAAACTTGTCTGCTGCCTTCGTCACCAGAAGCTGCTTCTCCTGTTATTGTGATGTTTTTAAAGCCAAACCTCTTTATAAAATTATCAAACCATCCTTTGCTAGCATTAAATTCTCCAGATTTAAATCCTTTTTCTTTGTGCTTTAAGTTACCATATAATGACTTTGCTTTTTCTCTAATCATATTAGAGTCTATTGGTATATCTTTCTTATAGCAATCCTGCATCCACATAAAAGCTCCATTTTGAATGTATGTATCTCATGCAAGGGTTTTGTGCCTACTAGCATAACTACAGTAACAGCCTCATGAATTTCCTTATCCTTTTTTTTTTCTTCACAATTATTCTTACACTGAATTCATTTATTTTGAAATGGTGGGCTACTGCAGCTGCAGACTTTAAACTATGACATATATCAAGCAATTCAACTTGTTCTTACAACATCCTGACTTTTCTCCACTTCTTGAGAGTATATCTAACATTACTAGTGGCACTTTGTATGGGTCTCATTGGTTTTAATAATTTTAATTTTTTATAATAGATTTGTATATACTCTATAGTAAATAATAAGAAAGACTAGGATCGATATATGTTTTATGCATTCATGATATGACCTTTTTAAATTTTCTTGGTATTGATAGGCTATAGAGTTCATCTGCAGATTTTTTCAAATTGTCACAAATCTCTACAACATTTTCCAATATACTTATTTTAAAAATCTGCATATAATTAGATTCATTCAGTTCAAACTGCTCTGCTCAAGGGTCAACTTTTTATTTTATTTAATAGTTAATAATGAATTAATCTGTTCTCACACTGGTAATAGACATACCAGAAACTGGGCAATTCATAAAGGAAAGAGGTTTAATTGATTCACAGTTCCACATGGCAGAGGAGCCATCACAATCATGGTAAAAGGCGAGTGAGGAGTAAAGTCAAGTTTTACATAGCGGTAGGTGAGAGAGCTTGTGCAGAGGAACTCCTATTTATAAGACCATCAGATCTCCTGAGACCTGTTCACTACCAGGAGAACAGTATGGGGGAAACTGCTCCCATGATTCAATTATCTCCACCTGGCCCTACCATTGACATGAGGGGATTGTTACAATTCAAGGTGAGATTTGGTTGGGGACACAGCCAAACCACATCAGTTAACAACACAATGCTTACAATATGCTCATTGGGCTGTTTATAATATGCCCATCACTGCTTTAAAGTGCTTTACAAATATTAAGTTATTAAATCTTAATAATGAATATATGAATGAAGAGCTTTTTTTTTTTTTTCACATTTTACAGGTCAGAAAACTAAGGCACAGAGAAGCTGGCTGGCCCTCAGCACACATTTAAACCTCATATTCTGATACTGTCCCCTTTTAGATGCTACAAAATTTCAAGTTTTACTTCAAAGACTTTATCACTTGAGTATCAAATGCCACTTATTTCTACGAAAGTACTGCACCATCCAAATTTGTCCTTAAGTAGACATTCAGAGTGAATAACTATAAAAGCCTGACAATACTCCCTTTCCTTGTGATAAGAAAACAAAGACCATTAGTTGCTTTCTTATTTATAGCTGAGAATATTTTTCCCTAAACAGAGTTAAATTTACATTTAAAACACTCACCTTATCAAAAACATTTAAAATTTAAAAATTATACTGAGCTAACATTTGTTGGTCGCATATAATGTGCTAGGCATTTTTTAAGCGGTTTTTGTGTATTAACTCATTTTGGTTTTGGATAGATAAATAGTACCAACTGGTTTTTGATGGTTGGTTCTTAGGCTGCCTGCACAAATGTAAGAACTGACCCAACCTCAAAGGAACTATAAAGAGGGACCTTCTACAACATAAGCAAAGTCTCTGGTCTTTCTATCCTACTTTCCTCATTGCATGGCGAATCATAATACACTTTTATATACTGCTAAAATGTGTAGGCTAGAGAAGTGCCATAGACTCATTAATTTTACAAATTGTGGTGGAAAAAGAGAGTAAATGAAAACAGATAACATTTTTAGTTGTCAGTATATGGATTCAATAGAGGATACCTTCTTAAATAGAGGGTCTGATTTTCTATAAAAGGTATTTTCTCAACATTACAATGTTTAGAGATAACATCTCAATTATATTTTTATGGTTTTTAGGTTATCTGTAGCAGCTAACTATTGCTTAAAAGTAATTTTACAAAGTTATCTACATGTCAGCATGAGTTCATATGCTATCAATTGCATCATTTGAGCTAAAATTAATTTTTCTCTAATATTGGGCTAGAAAAAAATGCTATTTCCTATTTTCCATATATTATATTCATTACAGATTTAGAAAAATCATTTTCCACAGTCTGCCAAATTATCCTACACCTGAACTAAAATTACAAACTCAGTCATAACCTATGGAAAAGAAATAAAATGGATAACCAATAGTTCTCCTGGGGAGATTAAAAGAAACATTCTCTATTGTATTTTTCAGAGAATATTAGGTTAAAATTCAAATTCCTTCTAGTGACAGATTGTTACAAGAATAAGAAATGGCACAAACAATCCATTACAGGACAAAGATTTTACAAAAATAGGAAGGTTAATTATAATTGAATATTCCCTATGGATATCTCAGAAGATATGCCTCAGTCAATTTCCTATTGACAGGTGGTAGTGTAAATTAAATGTAGTATTATGTATTCAAATTGGATTTCAACTACTCATCATCCATAGTGTGACATTAGAATTAGCCTCAATGATGACAGTCTAAAGATCATAATGAGAAGAGCTGCCCTTTTCCATTCATACTATACTTTCACTGGTGGGGAGAGTAGGTGTTAGAGATTGGATTCAAATTTTGTTATGATCTCTGCTGCCTGAAAATTTATTCCATGAATCAACTATCCTGAATATTAATACCGTACTGACTGTTCTCCGAATTAATGACACATAAAAGGCCACTTTTCTTTTATAAATATTGTGCCAAATTCAAAAAGCAGCATTCAAGATTCTGTCAATTCCACCATCAATCATAGTTTATCAGTTTAAACAAACATGGGGATGTTAGTGTGTTCTCTAGAGTCTCAATCAAAAAAACAAAAAGAAAAAAGCACAGCAGGAAGGAGGCCTGTAACTTGAAAAAATAAAAGGAAGGGTAGATGTGGTTTCTTGTGTCTATAATCCCAGCACTTTAGAAAACCAAGGCAGGATCATCAATTGAGGTCAGGAGTTCGAGACCAGCCTGATCAACATGGCAAAACCCTGTCTCTACTGAAGATGCAAAAATTAGCCAGGTGTGGAGGTACACACCTATAATCCCGGCTACTTGGGTGGCTGAAACAGGAGAATCACTTGAATCCAGGAGGGAGAGGTTGCAATGAGCCAAAATCATGCCACTGCACTCCAGCCTGGACTACAGAGTGAGACTCCATCTCAAAATAAATAAATAAATAAATAGAAAAAGGAAAAGGAAACGAAAGGAAAGGGACCTAAAAAGGGGGATTTGTCTCTCTGGTAAGGGTTCCAAGTGACTCCAATTTCATGGACCAGTTGTTTTTATTCAGCTGCAGAAACCTGAGGTAGAATTCTGTGAAGGTATCCATGTGCCCTGGCATATGAATGCTCAAATCACTCCTTGAGTAATTCTTATGGACAGCTATTCCCCAAATCCTTTGTAGTCTTTCTCAAAATGAGCATTTGTAGACTACCTGCATTAGATAAAGCACCAAGGCAGGTTGAGCGGATACTTGTTGAAAATGCAGATCTTGGGCTCTACTTTGGTCCTACTAATCCAGCATTTTTGAGAGTGAGGCCTGAGAACCTCTTAAAAACAAAACAAACAAAACAAAACAAAATAAACGCTATCTGTAGCTAAGTTCAAACTATTATAAAATGTAAAATTCACTGGAACAAGACTAGAATTAGCACTTAGCTGCTCAGTCATTATTACAACAATTTCAAAGCCTAGATATTAAGATAGAAATGTCATGTGATGAGTTATTCTATTTGAAATTAGTATATTATTTTAGCTGTTAAAGAATATTTTTACGATTACAGGACATAGTATTTTTTATGCCACAGAGAAATCAAATGTTTCTGGTTAGTCATTAATGCTAACAACCAAGATTTATTTCATTTAAAATTATTGCTAGTTAGCATGTATGAAGATTAAAGAAAAACAGTTAGCCCACAATATTAGACATGTGAACACAAATATAGCATATAACAAGTAGCTTCAACAAAACAAATGGCCATTTTCTTTTACTGTGTCTCCCAACAAATGCTTATACCTTCAACTGCAAGAAACAATAATTATAATAGCATCTGGTAGAATTTCTATCTCAACAGAGTTGTTTTTTTCTTTATTTTAATAATGATATGTAATTATTCATGACATTTGGGATTACTGAAGACAAACAGAAGAAAGAGTATGAAATGTTAAGCCTTTCTAGGGATCAAAGGGAGTATATTTTTATTATAACTTCTAATTTAATTAATGTATTCTTAATGCCATCTGGTCAGATTATCTGAAAAGTTAACAGAAGAGATTGACACTTCCCAAATAATAAATCTGAAAAATTAAAATATAGAAATACTGATACTATGCAATCATTATAGCTAGAATAATATAAAAAAAAGGATGAATAAAAGGAAGAAACCATTTCAGTCAACTCTAGTGCATGTTTAGTATTATCTTGGAATGAAGAAAGGAGACTCATTATTATTATGCCCTCAACCATGAGTTAAGTCACTACTACATTATATTTAAGTAATTACTACATTATATTTAAGTATATTTGAATAAAAGTGAGATGTGTAACTGCTCCAAATGCTTCACTGAAAGAAGATAATAAAATGTGAATAACAACATATGCCTAGAGCCAAATATTCAACTTTTCAATCTAAAACTACTCTTTGCTAGCTTATAACCTTCTCTGGACCCAGATCCTCATTTAAAAATATGATTATCCACATAAAACATTCAGAAGAGTGGAAGGCATATAGTATATATATTTTTATATTCTATATATAATTTCTTTTAGTAATTGAAAACCTGTGATATATCCTATAAATTAAAACTTGATTCACAATCAGAAAATAGCTTTAGACAGTAGCTCTGTGATATGGGGCAAATCACTCTTCTTAAACTTAGGGGTTTTTTTGTTGGTGGTGGTTGGAAAATGAGGTGAGTATTATTTATTTTATAAGACTGTGATTAAGATTAAATAAAGTTGCCTTTGTTAAGGTCCCATTGAGTTTCTGACAAATAGTGGGGCCTGATTCATTTATTCAAGTCCCAATAAATGAATTTTGGATATAATATTTTAACCATCTCCAGTGGACAAGGAACACAAATATTAGAAACTAGAAATGACTTTGAATTTATTCTCATAATGGATAAAGTATGATTTGAGAGATACATTTTATTTCTTAGCTCTGTAGTCTGACATTTGAGATTAGACTAGGTATTTTAATCTGTATTTTGGTTACCTCCTTCTATATCTGTGAGCTTGTTTCAAAGGCAATCCTAGTCTTTAATAACCATAAAGTATGTACATTTGGACAAATATAAACAACCAATGTGTTCAGAGTTCTGAGCCATCAATCCCACCTGAAAAAGAAGTTATGTTCTTTTTCTATTCTTGTGAACCTCAACACATAAAGTGTTTAGGGGTACTAAAGTATCACAATTAGTGACATCAGTTATTTAGATTTGCACCATTCTAAATAGTATCACTCAAAAACTAAAAAGTCCTGCAAATATCACTGAATGAAGGATAGAGTCAAGAATGCATTTGTCTTCACTTAAAGTTATGTAACAAGCACAATCTTTATCAACATGAAAGTAATGTAATAATACACAGCAAATATATTTGGACAATGTGGTATGCTCTGCTTAAGAACAAGATGATCATTCTATTATAAAGACGAATGCACACATATATTTATTGCAGCACTGTTCACAATAGCAAAGACCTGGAATCAACCCAAATGCCCATTAATGATAGAATGAATAAAGAAAATGTGGTACATATACCCCATGGAATACTATGCAGTCATAAAAAAAGATGAGTTCATGTCTTTTGCAGGGGCATGGATGAAACTGTAAACCATCATTCTCAGCAAAGTGACACAAGAACAGAAAACCAAACACCACATGTTGTCACTCATAAGTGGGTGTTGAACAATGAGAATTCACAAGGACACAGGGAGGGGAACATCACACACTGGGGCCTAGTGGGTGGGGGACTAGGGGAGGAATAGCAGGGGGTGAGGGGATTGTGGAGGGATAGCATTATGAGAAATACTTAATGTAGATGACCAGGTGATGGCTGCAGCAAACAACTACCATGGCATGTTTATATCTATGTAATAAACCTGCACGATCTGCACATGTACCCCGGAACTTAAAGTATATATATTAAAAAAAGAACAAGATGTTGGCATAAACATTCATCATTCAGGCATCTTTATAATCAGTTCAATTAGGTACAGAGTGAAATAAGATTTAAACAACATAATTCAATCATACAGAAAAAATGTGAAGAAAATCAAGCAAGGCTAAAAACATTGTTTAAATTTTACTGGAAAAGAATGTTTTGTTGGAAAGTCTCAAGTTTAGTTTAGTACATTGAATTGATTAGGTTTAGGTATTGTATTGGTAGCCATTTATTCACTTTTTTCTTTGACATTCCCTTATTCCCCATGGTTTAGATAACACACAAATGCATGTATCAATTTGCAGAGAAAAAGTAAATTGCAAGTTATTTTCGCTGTTTATTCATATGTTAGATTAACTTTGTTTATCAACCCATATATTAAAATGTAATCATTTCATTGTCAGGAGCCTAAAGCTAATGTTAATTACAGTTTGAAACTTCGATTATTAATGCATCTTTACCTACTGAAGTGTGAAATAAGCAATAGTAGTTGGAATGTACCAATTAAATTAGCTTCTGAGACAAGAATTCATAAGTAGGCATTTGTTCATAAAGTAGGCATTTGTTCATTATGAACAAATGCTGTAGGATTTCATTCTAAGCTACATTTGTGAAATATCAGTCCAAGGAGGGAGAAAAATTACTCAATGAGATGAAGAATAAATGACATATCCAATCAACAAATTTGTTGTGTTGGCATTCTCTATCTTTTCTCTTTATATTCCTCATGTCATTCAGATAAAAGAATATATGCACTGGATCCATAGAAGAATACCTAAGCTTTTTGTTTTATTTTGCTTTGTTATAAATATATAAGGAAACAGGAGAGATTTGTTTTGTTTACATGGGGTACCAAAATCATGTAAGACTTTGGCAATTAGTGTTTGTTGTACATTTTTTATTTAACTATAAAAGCAAAGAGGTCTTGCCTTGGTCAACCAATGACTTATATACTTTTTCGTTCCTTCTTGGTTAAAGCTTTGCTTCTTTCTTGGTTGATTGGTCAGTTGTGCTTCTCACAATGTTATATACCTAATGCTTTATATCGTATTACCTGTAAAAACCAATGTTGACTAACATTTATGAAGTACATTGTGCTATGTGTCATGATACAGTAACTCTTGCATTTTTTATGAATGTTCAATTAATGTAATTATTTTACAAATTAGAAACTTGGGCGACAGAAAGCTTAAAGAAGTAGTCTAAAATGCAACAATTTGTAAGCAACCCTCCAATCTGTGTGTTTTTTAGAATTTTGTTCATAATGAAATTTTCAAACTTAAAGAATGATGAATTCCCATATGCAACCACCCAGATTTTAAATATTTTTATCTTTTGCCAATACTTTTAAAGAATAAAAGGATTGCAGATAGTCTTCTCCTCTCTAACACTGTATTCTTGATTTCTCCCGAGAAATAACCATTGTCAATAACTTGTTTATATTCCTGATGCTTTATTTTTATGATTTAACAAGAAACACATGTTACATGTTTTGTGCTTTTAAGCTTTTTGTAACTATTTTCATGCCGTAGTAGCATTAGGCAACCTTTTGTTAATTTGGCATTTTTTTAGTATTTAAATATATTGTTACATGTATATCTAGTTAATTTGCCCTATGTAATTTACCATTATATAAATTGTGGCTTAACAGTGTTTACTGTGAAGCATCAAGGAATGCACTTATTTATATTTTTCTTGCTTGATTGTTGAAGCACATTTTTGTCTAATAATTCATGTCTCTCAATTCTGGGGACTTCTGTGCTATGATTTACCTCTCTCCCTCTCTTTCTCTCTCAGCTTCTGTGGATTACTTCATACTTTACAGGTCAGACATTTTACATCTTTGCATATGACTTTTCTTCTATTTGGCTTCAGTTTTAAAAATAAGTATTTTCTGAAACAGTAGAGTTTATAACTGTGCCAAAAATTACATGTCTCAATCTTCACTTTCTGTCTTGCTCCTGCCATATTTTTTAGGGTATTGATTGGGTTATTAGTCTTTCATTTAAATAGGAAATAAAAACTTAACTACTTTCCAACTTAATCATATTTTCATATATATACATTTTTCAGAAAGATGATGACAAATAGGTAGATATTTACACACATTACACCAATATACATGATAGCGATAAGTAATTACATGAATATTTACATAATTTTTCTCAACAACAGAGATGCCATTGTTTGTCAATACACCTTTAATAAGTATATTTGCTGTAAGAACATGGCCCTATGGACACAGTCTGGATAGGCTAGAAGAGATGAAGAGACTGATAAACTGTTTTGTATAAGAATGGGAATTTACAGTGTTGGAAAGTAAAAAAATGTTAGGAATGACTATGCTAAGTATCACTTATGAGTAGACAGCAAGTAATGGGGAAAAAATGACCAACATTAATAATTTCAGCAAAATAAAGTATGCAATAATTGTGTTAGATCCATATGTCCCCAGTTTCCAGCATATTTTTCCAGTCTCATTTTATTAAATGAGATGGGTCATATAGGGTGGGAGGATGTCAATCTAGATTGCACAAATTGTTTCATAATGTCCAATCTTTATTTTAAACTTGAATTTTGTTACTCTAATGTTATAGTATATTTAAATCACTTTGAGAAGACATGTATTAAAAAGGGCCATATTATATCTATGATCTATGCAAGGGAATATTATTTGACAATAATCAGGGGAAAAGTGCTGATACGTGGCACACCATGAAAGAATCTTGAAAATATTATGCTGGTTGAAAGGAGCTGGTAGCAAGAGACCACATGTTGTATGATTCCATTGTTATAAAGTGTCCTAAAAAGCCAATTTATGGAGATAAATAGTGAACTATTAGTTGCCTAGGGCTGGGGGTGTTGAGGGCAAAAGGAAGTGACCACTAATGGGTAACATGGAGGATTTTTGGGGCAAGTGATAAAAACGTTCTATTATTTATTGCGATTTAGTTGTGTATCACTGTGAATATGCTAAAAACATTTATCTGTGCACTTTAAATGGATGAATTGTATAGTATGCAAATTATGCCTCAATGAAGCTGCTTCCCCTCAAAAAGTCCTATCTTTTTTATTTACAATATGCTCAATGTTAAATATTGTAACATAAAAACGAAAGATACCATAGAAATAAATGAAGTCATTAAATTAAATGTTATAATATATATTCCATATGAGTTTCAAACTTGCCTCATTGAAAGTCACCTTAGAAATCATCCCATCCCACCAAGATATAAAAGGAATGACAACACAACAATAATTATGAAGAGATTCAGGCAAAGCATTTCCCACATTTTACTGAAGACAGGTGTATATTGAAGAATCATGTTTTTAAAATATAGAGTGTAGTAATGTAATTTCTATGTACCTCTGGAACACTGAGGCAGGGAGTTGTAACAAAGGTGAAAGGAGATATAAGATTGGTTTAATTCTATTATTAAAAATGTTTCTACATTACCAATGGCCCCTTGCTCTGTCTTAATTGAAATACTTTTGACAGTGAGATAATACCAAATGGTTTCAGTACTTCATATTTTGAAGCCTCACAATAGCTCCTAATTGATTCTGATAAAATCTGTCACTGATTTGGGAACAACAACAAGTCTGAATGAGAATAGTAGCCAAGTAAGGGTTTCAGTTTCTGCAAAACAAGAGTGCTAGAATTTAATCCAAAGCCCTTAGGCCTCCTGCACAATGAATTTACTTTCTGCAGAATACTTAAATGGGGCACTCACTGACCATGTGATAGTTTACTCTGGCTAGAAGCGAAAACTCACAGAACTTCTGTCATTTCTGTATATTTTAAGAAAGGAAGAAAAATAAAAAGATTAGTTAGAAGTTCTGCTTCATTTACAGTTAAACCACAGCAAGTTTTCCTCCTGGGTGCTATAGATTAACAATGTGAAGACCAAGCAATTACTGTGATAGTTTCACAATTACCAGCATCTTCTCTATAAAACTGACCACTGTTTTCTTTATCCTCCAGAGTTATCCACAGTAACACAAATCACTGCATACCCACTTTTCTCCTGATGAGAAAATGGCAATTTGTCCAGGTAACTGCCCTCAAATATTCCGCATAGATGCGGTCGCCTTTCCTGCCTTGGTTGATACAAAACAGTCAATCTAATACATTCCCTTTAAATGTTGGATGTAAGCAAGAACCATGGACATTTCCGACAGTAACAGAAAAGGAATGTCTGCCGGGATATTTCTGAGAAATATATTCCCCTTTTGAAAAAAAAAAGTGAAACATTATATTCTGTACTTGAAACTTGCTAAGAGGAGATTGTGTACTCTCACCACAAAAAATAAGTATCTGAGGTAATGCATATGTTAAATGGTTTCATATACCGATTCACTATGTATATGTATATCAAAACATCATATTGTACACTATAACTATATACAACATTTCCTTGTGAATTAAGCAATTAAATAAAGGTATTAGAAATAAGAGATAATTCTCTTTTCCTACTGGGTACTGTTGCATCTGATGCCTAAAACTACAATAGCCATCTTAAAACCAGGAGGATTGCTAGCATGGAATCAAAGCTGCTCAAACCGAATTTTGAATATGAGAGAGAAAAAAATTGGTGATATAAGGAAGCTATGGAATTCACCAGTCCTCAATTTCTTATTATATACACATAATTTCCCTGTTTAAGTCTACTGAATCTGGATTTTGTTCTATTTATAGCCAAAAGCATTCTTTAATTTCTTTGTGAAGACACAAAAGTTCGCAATTATTTGCTTGGTGACTTGCTTCAGTTGATAGATGATATGGTTTGGCTGTATCCTTACCCAAATCTCATCTTGAATTATAGTTCCCATAATTCCCACATGTCATGGGAGGAAACTGGTGGGAGTCAATTGAATCATGAGGGTGGTCTCTCCTATGCTGTTCTCATGATGTGAATAAGTCTCATGAGATCTAACGGTTTCATGAAGGGGAGTTCGCCTACACATGCTCTATTGCCTGTCACCATGTATAATATGACTTTGCTCTTCATTCATCTTCTGCCATGATTGTGAGACCTCCCCAGCCATGTGAAACTGTGAATCAATTAAACCTCTTTCCTTTATAAATTACCCAGTCTACCTTATGTCTTTATCAGTAGGGTGAGAACAGACTAATACAGTAAACTGCTACCAGGTGTGAGGTACTGCTATAAAGATACCTAAAAATGTGGAAGTGACTCTGGAACTGGGTATCAAGCAGAGGTTGGAACAGTTTGAGGGCTCAGAAGAAGATAGGGAAATGTGGGAAAGTTTGGAACTTCTTAGAGAGTTGGAGGGCTCAGAAGACAGGAAGATATGGGAAAGTTTGGAAACTCCTAGAAACCTGTTGAATGGCTTTGGCTAACATGCTGATAGTGATATGAACAATGAAGTCCAGGCTGAGGTGGTCTCAGATGGAGATGAGGAACTTGTTGATAACTGGAAGGAAGGTCACTCTTTCTATGCAAAGGCACTGGTGACATTTTGCCCCTGCCCTACAGATCTGTGGAACTTTGAACTTGAGAGAGATGATTTAGGGTATCTGGTAGAAAAAGTTTCTAAGCAGCAAAGTGTTCAAGAGGAAGCAAAACATTGAAGTTTGAACAACTTTTAGGATGACAATGCAGTACAAAAGAAAATCTCATTTTCTGGGAAGAAATTTAAGCTGGCAGCAGAAATTTGCATAAGTAATGAGGAGCCAAATGTTAATCAACAAGACAATGGGGAAAATGTTTCTAGGGCATGTCAGAGACCTTCGCAGCAGCTCCTCCTATCACAGGACTGGAAGCATAGGAGAAAAACATGGTTTTGTGAGCTGGAAACAGGGTCTTCTGTGCTGTGTATAACCTAGGGACTTGATGCTCTGCGTTCTAGCCACTCCAGCCATAGCTAAATGGGGCCAAGGTACAGCTCACACCATGGCTTCAGAGTGCAAGCTCTAAGCTTTGTCAGCTTCCACGAGGTGTTGAGCCTGCAGGTGCAAAGAAGTCAAGAATTGAGGTTTGGGAACCCACACCTAGATTTCAGAGGATGTATGGAAATGCTTGGATGTCCAGGCAGAAGTTTGTTGCAGATGTGGGGCCCTCATGCAGAACCTCTGCTAGGGTAGTGCAGAAGGGAAATGTGGTGTCAGAGCCCACACAAAGAGTCCCCATTGGGGCACCACCTAGTAGAGCTATGAGAATAGGGCAGGCATCCTTCAGATGCCAAAATGTTAGATCCAGTAACAGCTTGTACCATGTGCCTGGAAAAGTTGCACGCACTCAATGACAGCCTGTGAAAGCAGCTAAGATGGGGGCTGGATCCCTGCAAAGCCATTGGGGTGGAGCTACCCAAGACCATGGGAACCCACCTATTGCAAAAGTGTGACTTGTTGTGAGACATTCAATCAAAGGAGATCATTTTGGAGCTTTAAGATTTGGCTGCCCTGATGGATTCTGGACTTATGTCAGGTCTGTAGCCATTACTTAAAAAACAAAAAGGCTGATTTTTCTGTAAAATGTTAATATAAATGCTGGCAAGGCATGTTTCTAGGGTAAAAGTAATGACTCTTCATTAATAAGCAAAACTTTCCAGCAATAGACTAAAAAGAAAACAATGAAATCTTCTTAATCTCTTCTGTGTTCATTGCAGCATTATTCACAATAGCCAAGTTATGGAAACAACCTAAATGTCTAGTGACAGATGAATGGATAAAGAAAATGTGGCATATACATACAGTGAAATACTATTCAGCCTTGAAAAAGAAGAAAATCCTGCCATATGAAACAGCTTGAATGAACCTGGAAATAAGCCTGTCACAGAAGGATATGTACTGCATGATTTCACTTATATGAGGTAGCTAAAATATTCAAACTCATAGAAACAGAGAGTAGAAAAGGTCATTGCTAGGGGTTGAGGGGTGAGAGAGGGATGAGGAGTTGCTGTACAATGGGCATAAAGTTCTAGTTATGCAAGATGAATAAGTTGTAGAGTTTTACTGTACAACATTGAACTTATAGTTAACACTACTGTATTGTACACTTAAAAATTTGTTAAAAGAGAAGATTTCATATCTAATGTTCTTATCACAATAGAGGGAGAAATTACTGAAATATTTCATACTACGCCTGAAATGGTTTGGCTGTGTCTCCACCCAAAATGTCAACTTGAATTGTACTTCTCAGAATTACATGTTGCGGGAGGGATCCATTGGGAAGTAACTAAATCATAGGAACTGGTCTTTTCCACGCTATTCTCATGACAGTGAATTAAGCCTCACGAGATCTGATGGGTTTATCAGGGGTTTCTCCTTTTGCTTCTTCCTCATTTTCTCTTGCTGCCACCATGTAAGAAGTGCCTTTTGCTTCCTGCTGTGATTCTGAGGACTTCCCAGCCATGTAAAACTAAAAGTTCAATTAAACTTCTTTTCTTCCCAGTCTTGGGTGTGTCTTTGTCAGTATCATGAAAACTAGCTTATACAGCAAATTGGTACCAAAAGAGAGGGGCATTGCTGAAAAGATACCCCAAAAATTGGAAATAGCTTTGGAACTGGGTAACAGAAAGAGACTGGAACAGTTTGGAGGGCTCAGAAGAAGAAAGAAAAATGTGGGAAAGTATGGAACCTCCTAGAGACTTGCTGAATGGCTTTGACAAAAATGCTAATAGTGATATGAACTATAAGGTCCAGTCTGAGGTAGTCTCAGATTGAGATGAGGAACTTCTTGGTAACTAGAGCAAAGGTGACCCTTGCTATGTTTTAGCAAAGAGACTGGTGGCATTTTGCCCCTGCCCTAGAGATTTCTGTAACTTTAAACTTAAGAAAGATGACTTAAGGTATCTAGTAGAAGAAATTTCTAAGCAGCAAAGCATTCAAAAGGTGACTTGGGTGCTGTTAAAAGTATTTCATTTTAAAAAGGAAACAAAGCATAAAAACTCAGAAAATTTGCAGCCTGACGATGTAGTAGAAAAGAAAAACCCATTATTTGAGAAGAAATTCAAGCCAGCTGCAGAAATTTGCATAAGTAGCAGGAAGCCTAATGTTAATCCCCAAGACCATGGGGAAAATGTATCCAGGCCATATCAGAGACCTTCATGGCAGTCCCTCCCATCACAGGCCTGGAGGCTCAGGAGAAAAAAATGGTTTCGTGGACTGGACCCAGGGTCTCCGTGCTGTGTGCAGCCTAGGGAATTGATGCCCTGTGTCCCAGGTGCTCCAGCTGTGGGTGAAAGGTGCCAACATAGAGTCTGGGCTGTGGCTTTAGAGAGCGAAAGCCAAATCCTGGCAGATTTCACATAGTGTTAAGCCTGTGGGTGCACAGAAGTCAAGAAATGAGGTTTGGGAACATCTGCCTAAATTTCAGAAGAAGTATGGAAACTCCTGGATACCCAGGCAAAACTTTACTGCAGGGGTGGGGGCCCTCATGGAGAACGTCTGCTATGGCATTTCAGAAGGGAAATGTGGGGTTGAAGCCCCCATACAGAGTACCTGCTGGGGCACTGCCTGGTGGAGCTATGAGAAGAGGGCCACTGTCCCCCAGGCTCCAAAACAGTAGACCCACTGGCAGCTTACACTGTGCACCTGGAAAAGCCACAGGCACTCAATGCCAGCCCATGAAAGTAGCCTGGAAGGAGCCTGTACCCTGCAAAGCCACAGGGACAAAGCTGTCCAAATCATGGGAACCGACCTCTTGCATCAGTGTGGCTTGGGTGTGAGATCTGGAGTCAAAGGAGATCATTTTGGAACTTTAAGATTTGACTGCCCCACTGGATTTTGGACATGCATGGGCCTGCAGCCCCTTTGTTTTGGCCAAATTCCCCCATTTGGAGTGGCTGTATTAACCCAATAACTGTACCCCTCTTGTATTCAGGAAGTAACTAGCTTGCTTCTGATTTTACAGGCTCATGAGGGAAGGGTATTGCCTTTTCTCAGATGAGACTTTGGACTGCGGACTTCTGGATTAATGTTGAAAATGAGTTAGGACTTTGGAGACTGTTGGGAAGGCATGAATGGTTTTGAAATTTGAGGATTTAACATTTGGAAGGGACAGGGACAGAATGATATGGTTTGGCTATGTCCCCACCCAAATATCAACTCAAATTGTATCTCCCAGAATTTTCACATGTTGTAGGAGAGATCCAGGGGGATGTAACTGAATCATGGGACCTGTCTTCCTTGCTATTCTCATGACAGTGAATTAAGTCTCATGAGATCTGATGGGTTCATCAGGGTTTTCTGCTTTTGCTTCTTTATTTTCTCTTGCCATCACCATGTAAGCAGTACCTTTTGCCTCCCACCATGGTTCTAAGGTCTCCCCAGTCATGTGGAACTGTAAGTCCAATTCTTCCAAGTCTTGGGTATGTCTTTATTGGTAGTATGAAAATGAACTAATACAATGTTATACTTTAAAAAGCTGAGAAATATTATGATGATTGTCATGAAAAGAAAATATACATCATTTTACTTTGCCGGGGTGAGGGAGCAGATTGGGAATGTTTAACCCCAAAATAAACTTACACTTAATGAAATGCAAAATTCTATTTTGAAGAATAGAAGAAAGTAGTAAATTTAGGAGGGAAGGAAGAAACAAAGGCAGGCAAGCAGGCAGGCTGAAATAATTATCCAGCATGTCAATGAAGAGCTCATGTATTAGATGGAATAAAGTTATCTATCATATTTAAGTAATAGAATTCTAGAAGTTTAAAGTAAAGAAATGTAGTTTTAATGTCAGATTGAGTATATTAATAATAATGAATATTTACATCTCTGAAAGAGAAACTTGTAATGGTATTAAATCTTATTGCCAGACTTGCATTTGAAACACAGTTTAGTAGAAATTAAAAATGTAGGATGGCCAGTTACATTTGAATTTCAGATGAGCATAAAATAATTTATAAGTATCTCCGAAATATTGCATGGGACATACTTATATTAAACTTTCTCTAAAGTTCAAGTTTAACTGAATGTACCATATCATATCTGGCAACACTAAATGCATAGCTTTTACTTGCAATATCATTGCCAGGTTTCAGAAAACATGGCCACGTATATTCAAAGAGTATTTGAATTTGAATTAGAAACTTCTGAATTTGAGATAGAAAGGACCAAATGGAAAGGAAGTTGTTGGAAAGGTCTAAACTGTAGAAAAGCGTTACATCTTTTCAGCATTCAGTTCTTTGTCGTCGTGGTCCTGAGGCAATGTAAAATAAAAAAATAAAATCTCTAGTTGTGTTTGTTTGTTGTGTTTTGCTGCATGATAGCCCACATGCTTTGGAAGTCAAGCAATTCTCCAATTAAAAACTAGCTTGGGGTCAGAGAGAGAGGAAGCCAACTCTAGAAGAGTGAGGAAATTAGTTAACTTTTTTTTTTTTCCCCTTCTTTAGGCAAAGCCTTGCTCTGTGGCCCAGGCTGGAATGCAGTGGCACAATCTCAGCTCACTGCAACATTCACCTCCCAGGTTCAAACAATTCTCCTGCCACAGCCTCCAAAGTAGCTGAGACTACAAGCACTGGCCACCACACCCAGCTAATTTTGTACTTTTAGTAGAGACAAGGTTTCGCCATGTTGGCCAGGCTGGTCTTGAACCCCTGACCTCTACTGATACACCTGCCTCAGCCTCCCAAACTGCTGGGATTACACTTCTTTGTGCCTTACTTTCCTAGTTTATAAAATGAGGTGCTGATGGTATTAGCCTTACAGGTTGTTATGGGGTTAAATAAGATAGTCATTACAATGGACTTAAGACAATGATTAGCACATGAATAGCTCACAGTTAGTAATCGTATATGATATTCTTTTTTGTAATTGTTATAATTATTTTCTTAGTATTACTACTATATGACACCTATATCAGGTTTATAGGGATGCTGTGACAGACACTAAAACCTGGAAATTTGGATATTTTAAAATAAAGATATTCTATTCTGTGAGAACAACAAAAAGCAATTATGCAGATATCTGACTCTCCAAAGAGCACCCTAAAGAGTATTCCAGTACTAAAGAAAATTTTAAAAATTTCTGTTTTTTGCAACCTTGTTTCAAATTATATTTTTTATATTAGGTCCCATATGATTAATAATATCATAAATACAAGTAAGTCAGTCAAAAAATTGGAACTAGATTCCTACATTGGTTAAGGTGAAGATGTTTCTTACGAGCCAATAATTTGCTACTCAATAGTCTGCTTTATTCTAATACATTTTCCCCTGAATACTAAAAATGGTGCACTTATAAAAAAAAGTCTGTGTACTTAGTGGTAGATTCTTTGTAAAGTCTATGCCTCAAAAGCATACCTGTTCAGTAGACACAGAACATTATTGCCTCACTCTTATACCCACCCAAAATCTTATGGTATATTTGCTAGTGGTTCAATTTCATTTTATTTTAACATCTGTTTGGAAAAAAATAAAATCATGAAGAGAATCATTTTAAAGTCTTCCAGATTTCTTAAGGTTCTAATATTTTCTGCAAATTACAATTATTGCACAACAACCTTAAGAGTCAGACTAAGTTTTTGGTTTCCTTACTAATGTAAGCAATGGTAAAGTAAAAATAGGTTAACTTACCAGCAATGGAAAGAGCTTCCTATAAAGTTACTGATAAGTCTAAAAAAAGATGGGGTATGTTTTAGAAAATGGTTGATGAAAATGACTGAGTGTCTGCTTAAGTATTTATCTTTCCCTTTCCCTGAATCAGAGACATCCATATAATTTACATGCTTTTCTCCTACCTTTGATAACAGATAATAAATGTTAAGTGGGACCTCAGCATATATTAAGCATTTGGATCCTGTTCAGACAGCTTCCTTACTTTTCCTGAGTATCTTTGTAAACTAGGGAAACAGGATGCATTGCAGATCAATCCAATCAATCAACTTTAATCATAACAGAGGAATTAAGCTACTTTTCAGGCATGATGTAATAGAGAAAATTGCTTGGATATATTTTTTTAAGGCACTAAACATCCTACAAGGGCTGTCATTTTGCTTCTACATCTGCTCTCTATTCCAGAAGTCTGCATTTTCTTGAGGGATGTACAAGAAAGGCTAAAGTAGTTAGAATCTTGGGGCATAATGAATGCATTTTATGTCATTTTAAACACACCCAGGATCACTGACAAGAAATAAAAACAAAAAGTAAAAAATATTTGCTGAAGGAGATACAGATCCCCAGAAGGATTTTTTTCTTCCATTATTTGTTGCTTTGGGTTATGTCAGTTTATTTTATGGCTGCAGCAATTTTAAATGCATTTTCCTCTCCTGTGAGATGCACTCTTTCAACTTTCCTGGAGGCGAGCTTGAGGGTCTGATTGACGGTCAGATGTGAGCGCACATATATGCGCTCACATCTGACCATAAAACACATGGTAATTTAGCATTCATTTTTGGAGGGGTGAGTTTCCTCTGCTCTTGTTCCTGGTTTGGGAGATTAATCCTTTCCTGCTACATAGAACTGCATGATGAGCTTCTTGAACACACACACACACACACACATACACACACACACACACCCCTGACAACAATCTTCAACATCAGTATATATTTTCTTCTTAAGTAATTTTTTTCTCTTTCCTTAATGAATCTGGAGAGAGAAAAATACTATTTATTTCTGAAATATTTGAATGGGGATGTTTCAAGTCAAAGTAGAGTAATTGCAAAATAAAATGCCTAAAATATTTTAGTAAATAAATCTAAAGTGCTATCATTTGTTACTAACACCAATAACCTATTTTATGAATAATGTTCAATTTCTAATAAGATCAAAATAAATTAGCATACCATGTTTGAGTTACCAAAAAATAAAAATAGAAATGTGGAAGAAGACAACCAGCATCTGCCACATAAATAGATTTTCCCCTTTCTGCTTATAAAATTATTTTCTGCCAAAATATCTGACCTAATAACAAAATAGCTATAAATAAGATAATTTTAAAAATACTCCATATTTTACTTAAAATATGAATGTCAGGTTATGAGCTAACTTGTTGATAGTGCAGAATTTCTGATTAAAGTCAACTTAGCAAAATGCAAATTATTTATCTAACACTAGGAACTGAAATGAGCAAAGACAAACTATGAGTTTAAATAAAACAGAAAAATCATCTTTGCCAATTATATTTGAGATAAAAATTCATTGTTAACATTTTGATTCTTGGTTGTTTTTAAAAAATTTCCCTACTCACGGATTAGAAGCAAAAAAAAAAAAAAAAATACTCCCTGTTATTGACATGGATTGCTGCCTGTTCAGCATTTACTGCCCTTTCTTCTGATGACAGCATCATGGTGTCCTTGGCTAAGTCTACCTTACCACTGTCCTCTACAGCTCTTTGTAGATCAGCCGAACTGATCTACATCTACTGCAGAATTTCTCAACCTTATCCTATTAATACTGATATTTTGGACTGGATACTTCTGTGTCGTGGGGTTGAAGGATGGTTCTATGCACTGTAGGATGTTTAGCCCCATCTCTGGCCTCTACCCTCTGGATTCCATCAGAAACCTGCTGCCCCACTGTAGCAACAGAAAATATCTCCAGGCATTGCCAAAATTGCTCTCCCCTCCACCGTCTCTGTTGTCCCACACTTTGAGAACCATTCTTCCAGTGTCTTCAGTCGGCATATGGCTTGTTCGGAACCAATTAGAACCCATACCAGAACTTCCAGGAAAGAAGTGTTCTTTAGTCTACGGGATTCAAGCTTAGATTTCACTGCTGATGAACTTCTTAGAATATAACCAATATGGTAAGACATGAAACAAAACAGTGAATGGTAGGCAGGAATAGATTTTCTGATGACATTTGGAGATGTGAATACAGGGAAACCCCAAATGGACACTACCCTTGTGTTTTGTGAGTGAATCTGTAACTTGTTTTTTATTTCCCTTAGGCCATATTTGAGGTGACTGATGTCACTTCTAACCAAATAAAATCTCATTAATAGACTTACTATGAAAGCAAATGATGTCAATCAGAAAGCTTTCTAATCACCAACAATCAATGCAATAATTTACATTCTGAATGCTTTTAAATATGTATGTAATTCTATGTCTACGCTATACAAGGAAAAACATGTACTTTTTTATTTTGTTTTTATCTGATGATTGAAGTAAAATGATAAGAAATTCTCAATTTTTCCTTTGGCAGTCACTACAAAGTATTTTATTCCTAGTAATTACGCTACTTTAGGGATATCACAAATGGGTAATGGATAGATATTCTAAAGTCTACCATCCCCAATTTAGGGCTTTGTTTTTTCTACATACAATTCGGTTGACTCCAGCCAGCATCTCAGAACTTCAAACTTGCTTTTTGAAAAAAATATGCAAATAAGATTTTTTGCACAATTACTGAATCAAAACCACAGTTAACCAATATCACAATCCTGTCATTAAACAGGTTTACACACTTAAATTGAGACTCAGTGAGGAAACTTGGAAGACAATTCACATGGGATCTGTGCTATTGCTCCTCACCTGCTAATAATGAAACAACACAAATCCTGCTGAAGTCTCATCAGCAATAATGAAAATAAAAATATTTCATAGGATTTGCTCAGTTTGGCATTTTTTTTTTATCTTACTTAAGGAAATAAACCTCGAGGACTTACAAAGTCTACTAAGTAGAAAATATATAGGTGCATATACAGTATTAATTTACTCTTTTTTGACCAATAGGTTAATCCCACCTCCCCCCATCAATAACCAAGAATGTCATCATAATTTTAAATAATATTAACTGGCAACAAAAAATAAAGATTATGAATTACGTCCAAATCTGCTATCATCCTTCAATAATAAGTGCATTGAAAAATAAACAGTAATGATAAGAAAGAGAAATAGAAAACCAGGTGCCTAGGATTCACAGGAATATTTTCAATTAGTTTATTATTTTATACTGTTTGAATCATGTTAAAAATAATACATTGTGTCATAGTTGATCCTTGCCTTGTCGATCTGTTTATATCCCTATAAAATCATTTAGAAAGAAGATAGAATATTTTCTATCAAGGTTGCCTTTTCTTTACAAATCTATGGGTATATTTTATTGTTAGTTGGAAGACCAGCACATTATGTGGTGGTCTTCCAATTTTATAATGATGAGATTCCAGATCATCTTTCCCTTCTTAAAAAAGTGAGGAAGAAAAAAATTCTTATTACTGTTTTTTTCTGTCAGAACTGCTTGTTATCATGCTTTACATTACCTTCCTTATATAATGCAGCCATCAATTCCAAAAAGAAAAGCACAATAATGTGGTGTTTCTCTAGGTTCTTGGGGAATGATTGCCTTTAAAGTAAAATGCTTGCTATTAAATCTGAAGGCTGTTTTAATCATTGGAGCCTTTATGTATTATACAAATATGCAAGACCCTTTCAATTTTTCTCACTGAGTATTGCTGAAAAACTTCAAGGGAATGTTACCCTTACAATTTCATGAGGGAGAGAATACCAAGAGAGTTTTCTAAGCTCATTTGAAGTCTGAGAAGGCTATTGTACCCATTTTTAAAACCTGATCAAAATTCAGTCTGCTGTTTGTTACTAAATTATGTATCTCTGAAGCATAAATGTGTTGGCTTTAGAAAGTTACAAATTAGTGCATTTCCATATGACTTGGGAAAAATGTAATTTTAACCAATTTTGTTTGGGGTGAAAAAATATTGTTTGCATTATTTTATAACACAAGGGAGCTGTCAGCCCACATGGTCATCCAATTTCTGTGGCAGAGAGAGCCTTCTTGCATCTCAAATGGTTAGCGATAAAGCTTATACTTTTCACATTAATGCTACCGATAACCTATAAAAATGCTTACTTTATACACCTTATTTTGCAAAAGAAAATGTGACAAGCCTAACAGAAGAATTCAGTACCTCCTTGAGTACATATTCCATTTCTCACTCCATTATCTTTAATACAAAAGTGTGAAACAGTATTTGAAATTGTCCTGAAACTTATTATTTTTAATACTTTTCAGATATGCTGATTTCATTGTATCCTATGGGAGCTTAGCTTGCGCCAGCTTCTCCTGCTATCATCTCCTGTGTTGCTCGGCTCTCATTCTTTGTTTGGTTAGTGAGTAGAGGCAAACATTACTGGTTCCATAAATGCCAATTTGAAGAGTAAAATATGAGACCTACAATGATATTAGTAAAAACTTACTAAATTAAATAAGACTGTATTAGAAAAGATAAATGGGTATGAACTAAGAAGAGAACAGAAAGAGTAGAAAATGTAATGAGTGTAAAAAAGTAAATGGAAATATTAAAATGGGAGGGTGATCATGCAGGAAAGTAGAAAACAGTAATGGATCAATATAGAATGACTGTATTTTAGAAGCAACATGTAACATATGAAATTGACTAGTCAGTGGAACTTGGAAGGCATTTTTTTAACACATATTGCTTAAGATGCCTATTTCAGGTTTTTTATATCTAAAATGGAAAAGGTCATTTCTGAGTTACAGATGTAAAGCCTGGTGATATCAATATGAGGACAAAAGATGAAATCATATTTACCTATGGCAGCTGTTTTCAACTGGGGTTTCCAGGGAGCATTTTTGGCTTTCACAGCTGGAGGGGAGTGCTACTGGCATCTGGTGAACAGAGGCCAGGAACACTGCTAAACATCCTACAAAACACAGGACAGTCTCTACAGCAGAGAATTATCTGGCCCAAAATGGTCAATAGTGCCAAGGTAGAGAAGCCTTGATCTATGCTATTAACGATTTCTTTAAGAATGCTAAAGTGGACCAGGTGTCTGATTGATGTTTGATTTGAAAGCACTTTACCTTGCCCAGATGCCCATTTAAACCTTAAGTCAGGCAAAACTATCAATAGCCTTGCTCAGATCGCATTTTACATGAATTATTGAGCGCCTCACACAGTACTCTGAAGAGCCCAATTACTGATTGTTGGTTGGTGGAGATAGAGTCAGAGTTCTGAGTTCCCCTAATCTTGAATTCAAGTTGGTTTAACTGATCTTGTCTCGGAATAAGCAAGTACAGATGAGAGAATATATATCTTTTACAAGTAGAAAGATGACAAACAGAAGGAACAAGTGGTGTTTCAAAAGGTCCCTGATGTTGATGTATCAAGATGATCAACACAACACTTCACTTTCAGGACTAAATTACATGACAAGAGGTTGACAGAGGTGGTCATTTTGGGTTGTGTATTAGAGCAGGTCAATCTTATGTCAGAGAGAGTTCCCTAAAATGGTGCTTCTTAAACTTCATATGTCCACAAATCACTTGGAATTTCTAATAAAATGTAGATTGTGAGTCAGCCTGTCTAAAGTTGAGGACAGAGATATTGCATTTCTAAGTCATCAAATATTGCTGATAATATAGGACTGAGGATCATAGCTTGAGTGGCAAGGCACCGGATTTGTTCTTTTAAAAATTGTAACATCATTTAAAATCACATATATAAATATGTATGTATATATGTTATACGTTAAATTACATATATATAAAATTTAAAATTGACACAAACATTTTATGGCAAAGATTAAGGTTCTTTCAAATACTTCTCATAGATTCATTTTAATTTAAAAATTTGTTGTTCAAGCAATATCTGAGTAAATTCAAATTATTGAAAAAAGTATAAATAAGGCCAAGTACCCCTTTTGATAATTGAGTATGTCTCACAACCCATTCCTTCCTCTCCAGCTCTACCAGCGTCTTCCTTTCTTCTGCCCCACTGAGAAATAAATATAAATTTTACCAGTTTGGTGTATGTTCTTCCATATCTTTTTCTATGCATTTATGGACATACATATGCACCTATACCTTATTTGTAAATTAATATTTTAGTGTGTTATAACTGTATTATTCTGTGACTCACTTTATTCACTCAAAATTACATCTTATAATTACATATGGCTTTATACAGATATAATTACATCTATCATCTCTTAGAACATAATACTGTATATTAAACTATTGAGCTTATTTTTAATTACTACACTGTAATCCATAGATTGGATATGCCATTTTTCTTTTGATAGATACTACTTTTAAAAAATAAGTACATTGTTATATGTCTTGATGTTACAAAAGAAAAAGAGGCAGACATCAATTGTATGTTTTAAGATAAACATGAAAATCACAAATACAGAAAATAGATAATTGAGTTTTTCAAATCAAAAGAGTATGCAATTATTAACTATTTTATAAGCTAATAATCCAAAATTTATTTACACTTTCACAAGGGAACTGAAATAGAAAAAAAAATCTAGAGAAGGAAAACACATATTAAGTATTTCCTGGATACAGGAATGCTATTTTTGCGGTGGTATAATTTTTTCAAAGTGATACCTAAGCCAATTGAATTTCACCTTTTACTATGGTTGCCCATTCAATTGCAGCTTATACAAATAGTGGAAGACATGAATGGTGTTCCGTAATAACAGGGCTTATTTTGCTTTTTTTTCTTGTATCAGATATAATTTAGCCTTCTTGAAAATTCTCTTGGATTTGCTCAGGAAGAGTAACTTACAGCTACAGTCTAGATTTCTTCTAGATTTACGTATTCCTAAAAGGGCTCAGAGAATACTCGCTTACATCATTGCCTTCACAAAAGTGTTGCCAAAGTTTTAATATTCAAACCTAGAATTCTTAGTTTGTCCTTCCTGATTTTTCTGCCTTTCAAGCAAATTCATGGCAGTTTTGGCAAATTTTAAGCTTTCACATGGCATTTGCAGAAGAACTCTTAGGCACCACGGCATGTATGCAGGTTTTGTCACGAATAGCACTGATGCCATGTTATATTGTTCTGTCAGTCCACACACAGTGGCTGTTTTGAGTCAAGCCTGAAGCTCACTTGGGTATCATCTCCATGGTAACTTGTTTACAAGGGCTGAAATACAAGCTGAAAATTCAAGGTTAGCATTTCCTTTGTTGATGTTTTGATGTTTTTGGCAATCAGAATAATATGGGCATAAGACTTGATTTAAACAGCTTCATGGCAGGCTGAGTCAAAACAAAACTCCACACAAAACGTGCTTTCTTCATCTCCATTAAAAAAGGGAGAATTCAAAATGATCTTTAATCAGAACCATCAGTTATATCTCCCTTTCATATTCCGAAACAACAGTCCTCTTGCTGCACTTTGGAATCACATCCTGGGAAATAGATTGAAGGCTTTGTAACTTTTGAAGCAATAATTTATTTGTGCATATGTTCTGCTTAGATGAAGAATTTAGTTTATTTTAAACCAGCATTGTGTTGGGAGGAGGAAATCAACAGTTTTAGCACCTATGCTAAAGCATTTCATCCTCCAAGTGAGTGAACCTTTGTATTATAAAAATTAACTGCATTTGCAATATTATGAAAAACTGTTACTACTCAAAATTTTTCTTTCCTATAAATAATTATAGAATGACTCTGATTATAATAGTAGTTTAGTGGAACATTTAATGTTAATATGGGCAACTTAAATCCTTTTTAAAAAAAGAACAGATTTTCTGGTAAGCAACTCATATCCCAGAATAATTTTAAATCAATAAAATTTGGTCTTTCAAATAAATTTCATATAAATCATGGAGAATAGAAAAATAATGTTATATATCTTACTGGTCTCATAATGTCTTAATGAATTTTTATAAACATTAAAATAACCTCTAAAACCAGGACAGGATGTCCACTATCTTTTTTTTCACCACAATTTATTTCACATAAAATATAATTTATCTACAAATACAATAATGTGTACATTAGTATAAAACTGGCAATTCAAGCAAAACTGATGATAACGTGTTTTTTTGATTTGTTTTTGTTTTTGAGACAGAGTCTGGATTTGTCCCCTAGGCCGGAGTGCAGTGGTGCGATTTCCGCTCACTGCAACCTCCATCCCCTTGGCTCAATCCATTCTCCCACCTCACCCTCTGGAGTAGCTGGAGCAACAGGCATGCACCACCACACCGGGCTAACTTCTGTATTTTTAGTAGAGATGTGGTTTTGCCATGTTGGCCAGGCTGGTATTGTACTCCTGATCTCAAGTGATCCACCAGCCTCGGCAAATCCCAAAGTGCTGAGATGACAGGTGTGAGCCACCTTGCCCGACCTGAAGGTAAACTTTAAGACAGGAAGTCTAATTTAGAGTTGGTATTGCTCAAGTAAGAGTGATGAAATTATGTTCTGCCTGATTATTTGTCAGAAATCAGCTCATGCAAGTATCTCTTCCTTTCATATTTTTTTTGACAGAAATAGTCTTCTCTGCTTCTCTCAGTACCCTGTAAGAAAGAGTGTGTGTGCAGCGTATGTCTGTGTGTGTCCCTATCTCTCTGTCTATACATATCAGGGAAGGAATACCATGCATTAGAATAATTGGTTTACTTGGTCTCACTAATAGATTGCCATCAGAGTGCCTGATATGAGAAGACAATGATAGTTGGTGAATAGATACCTGATTTTCTCATAGTTGGTACATTTTTCTAGGGCTTTGTTAGTGACATTGATACTTTGAGAGATCCCTCTTATGATCTGCTTTTGCTTTCTCAATGTGGATTTGTAGAATATTTAGCTTTTTTCTACTACATAGGAAGAAAGGATAGACAGATTCTTGCCCAACACACTGTCGAGCATGTAGACCTAGACCTTTCAATTCCTCGCCCAAGCCCTCCCCCATATAAGGGTACTTTTTGTTTTCCATTCAAACTGCATTCAAGCTTCACCATGATCCTTTGCCCTAGGTAAAGGTTTTTGAAAGAATGGGTTTCACACTGACAGTGATTTCTGAGCATATCATTTGGATGGAATTTTGTTCATTAAAGTGTGTCTAGTAAAAACAGGATAGAGAAGCTTTAGTGAATGCTGAAACCAAAGTAGTTAGAGGGATTGTTTTATTTAGAATACTTGTTCCACTTGGTTAAATTCTACCTGTGTTCTTGCCTCTATTTTTTCTTTCTGTTCTTAATAATATTGAGTTATTTTTCTACCGCATTCTATCTTTTCTATGCACAATTTTTTATTCTCAAGTCACAGTCTTCCATGTACTACCCATTCCGGTTATTATTTTTACAACATTTCAAACATTAAGCATACAAAATTCACTATTAGAAAAACACTGTAAATCAAGTGGTCTGATTACAAAGTTATCTTTTGAAGCAAGACTGAGGTAACCTAAGAATGACCTCAAGTTAAATCAAAAAGTTCGGTTTTATTGATTTACCTCTCACATGCCTCCAACTAGAGACCAATAAAATCCTAAAGAGTAGCACATAGGTGATTTTCTCCCACAGATTATGGGTTTAGTGCTGAAATAAACTGTGAAGGAGGATTTTTTTTTTCCTTAATGAAGTTGTATTAAAATAGATGCAACCAATGCTGATGGTGTTATATGGGCTGAGTTGCAAAGATCGTTATGTTTTAAGTCAACAACACAATTAAAAAACAACATGCTTCTTTCATCTTTTAAACTCTCCATTTACTTTAATTAAGCTCACACAGTGAAATCTTATTTTTTTTTCCTTTTTAAGGATATAATTAAAAAGGTGAATTAAGAATTAGGATCCACCTTCACTCTTTTATATTTTTTGGAGTGGGGGCATTAGAATAGAATCTCTGGAATATATGGTGTAAAATTTACCTTTAGCATAGCTCCAAATTTATTATTGATAATTTTTCTATAGAAATAAAATATTTTGAAAAAGGAAATGCAAATGAGAGATAAAGAACCTCAGCTTGCTGCCCCAGTTGCAATATCTGGCAGCTACTCTGCCCAACACAATGAAAAAGCCATGCATCATTGGAGAAGAGCAGATAAATGTCAGTCAAGCATGTTCACATGGTGGGGAGAATGTGATAGCATTAGTACATTGACACAATGTGACCCTGCCTATTAACACTCCTTTTTCTTTTCAGACTCTCCTCAGATGGTATTGTGTGAATGAGAGCATTACTATTTAATAATTCTTCATTCAGGCTTTCCTAGTTGTCCATAAAACGTTCTTTGAAACAATAGAATAAAGGTAACAGCTCTCTTTTATATTTGCTAGAATCAATAACTAAATTCGTTATCCTTCTAAGAAATAAAAACCTAAATGCAACTTAGGAGCTTCAAAATAAAATATTAAATCAGTTAGATAGATCTATTATGACACTGAAGTCATTGAAACTATTAAAATTCACTGCCTGAATAGACAATTTAATGGCTACTCAACAAATCAAATCCACACTGACACTGTAAATTTTAAGTCAAGTAACTAGCTGCTGATAATTAAATATTCCTTTTACCTGGGCCTCCAAACTCTTATGAGGACTAATCCAACATGATTATAAACAATCAATGCAAAATAGTATACATAGTTAAGAACTAAATTGTGTGATACACAAAAAATCATCTAGACTTTCAAAATAGAGGTTTATTAATAAACTGACCAGAGAAAACTTAAAATTTTGAGTTTAAACTTGAGTATTTAAGTTTCGAATTGGTACAAATAATATATGTGTGTACTCATGCAAAGAAAAGGACTAACATAAAACCATGGAAGAGAGTGTTTTGTGGAAGAGAAAGGAGAATAATCTGATGAGAGTAGAAATATTTGAAAGGCAGACATGGCTAAATGGGTTGTATGGAACATCAGATCATTCTTACCATTTTCAGTCAGTCAGAGAGTTTTAGACTTTTGTTAATAAACAGAAAGCAATTCATGTTGATTTCAATTCATAAAAATATTATGTTCTTTTTTTTAGAAAGCAAGAGTATTTAAGACATATCAATATTTTCACTACATGCAGAAACTATGAGTTAGAGGGAAATGAGGCTTGAGTCACTAGAGTGTCTTAAGAGGCTACTCTAGAGAATATATTTTGCTCAATTTGATAGCAATATAAATGAAAAAATTAGAGTGATACACAGCATTCAGTGCCTACTAAATATAAGAATAAAAGGAATTGGTCAACATTTCGAACTTCAAGTTTGGATAACAAAGAAGGTATTATCTCAATTACAGAAATAGATCATTTATTATCAGTACAAGTGATCCTGAATATCCCCTTGCTCCACCTGTGGAATAATCTGTCTTATAATCATTCTCTACCTTTATATCAAACCCTGGCATTTAGATTCATATTTCAGTGGTCAGTGAAGTTTCATCCATCTTACTTAAGTTCCTGTGAGCTGGGGCCACCCATATGCCTGAATTCTCCTTCAAATTGATCTATTATGTGCTTTTATACTTATTCTCTTTGCCAAAGAAATGTTCAGTTGAATGTATTAGTGTAGCTTAAAATGTATGCATCTACATAAATATTTTTGAAATAC